>JAOXNR010000030.1:20999098-21017719 GCA_028571225.1 Parsonsia alboflavescens
AGTAATTGTAAAATGTTGTGAAAAATTGGGTAAATAAGAAATTACTGTTTTAATATGGGTAAAAATGAAAACGCCCCTAAAAAAAATATTAAAATACTTAATAAACTCACAACTGTAATTTATCAGTAAGGATAGGGAAAATGAGTTCGAAATAGGAATGGAGGGAGTAATTTATGGTTAAAATTTGGATTTTTAACTGATTTGATCTCATAACTTTGGGATAAAAAACAGATCGATGTCAAAAGTTTCTTTTTAGCTATAACGATCCCTCACTTTTTTACGAACAATTAGAATAGTCTAAACCATCAATTTTCGATCGTTCACACGATAGAACCAGTCACGTACGTGGCACGTGAGGGGTAAAATCATCCTTTCAAGTTCGAAGAAGATTGCCGGCACCCTTATTTTTCTGATTTTCTTCTTTGATTTGCTCTAGTGACTTCCTTTCACAGACCCATCCGCATCATGCTATTGATTCACTTCAAATCCTGCAGTATTATGAAGAGATAGGAAAGCCAACCGCTAAGGTTGAAGTGATGAAGTAACTAAAGAGCAAACAATACACAAATGCTAAAGATTTTGCTGGGCAATTACAAGAATTAAATAGAGAGACACTCTCGGTAGTGGAAAGGGTTTCGACGATGGTTTGTTTGTGGTCTCCTTCCCGCCAGTGATTTTAGAGGAGAATCGATGGAGAAAATTCTGAAGGTTCGCAAAAACTATTGATTTTCATTATTACTATTATTATTCTTTTAGAGGTTTAAAATTGCACAGGAATTATTTTGGTTCGGAAGTATTAAACAAGGGAATCTGTTGTTATTTTCTCTGTTTTGTTGCAGAAATATTTTGGATTTTCTATATTTCGGTCATATCACAAAGAAATTGTAGAGAAAATATTGGATGGAAAGGACTACTTGGTGGTTATGGCTGCCGGAAGTGGCAAGTCACTGTGGTAGGCCTCAGTTTTACCAGTGCCTCGTTTTCCTTGGTTATGCTCTCAGATTAAATACAGCTTTTCCTTGATTAAATCTCGCCCCCACTAATGCAGGTGTGCAGGGAACTTGCAAATATGGGTTCCCTGCAAGGAAGTGGCCAGAACAAATAAGAAAAGAAGACCGGAAAAGTGAGGGTGCCGGCAATCTTTTTTGGGTTTGTAAGGAAGATTTTACCTCTCATGTGCTATGCATGTAATAGGTTACGCTGTGTGAGTGATCGGGAATTTGTGGTTTAGACCATTTTGGCTGCTCGTAAAAACATGAGAGATCGTTATGGTTGAAAAAATACTTTTAGGATTAAACTGTTTTTTGACTCAAATTTATTGAACCAAATCAACTAAAAACCTTTAAAATGTTCTATATAGTCTGAAATATAATTAATCTAGGTTAAGATTATATAATTATAATTATAGTTATTTTCTTTTCAATAATGAGAGAATATTAAATGGTGAATAAAATTAAGAAAATATTATAATTACTTAACGAATTATGTTTTGTGACAAAAGAAAATAGATAGATATTTACATTTCAGGACAGAGGATACCAAAAAGTTTTTGCATTTTATGAATAAAAGTAAGATATCTAATACGATGCAACTTTATTAAAATTCTCAAGAAATCTTAATCTATCATTATATTATAAATCTATTTATTTTAAATTTAAAAATATTTTTAGTGGAAATGAATAATATAGCATGATTGAATGAGTCAAAATTTTCATTTGATTGAAGATGAATTTTTTTTACTGGGTCAACGATAATTCAATGAAGCTGAAGAATCACTTGATTAAGTTTAATGATGGTAAAATATCTTTACAGCCAGTAATTACCAATTAGTACCACTAATAATACTCTATTCCGCTGTCCGTTTCATTAACAAGTTCAAAACGTACTAATTAAGGCCACGTGTAGGCCCACTTTCATTGATTGGCAGTTATTCTTTCCTTGGGCCGCAGGTTCATCAGGCTGCAGTGGTAGACAATTTTAACCACCCAACAAAACTCACCCTGTCTAGTCTTGTTAAAAAAGAAACCCTGATTCTACATTTCCTGAAGAACCTTCAGATACCGTTCAGTTAACACATTGGTTTTGGTAATATGGTCGAAATTCAGGTCTAAATTTCGTCTTTATTTATTTATTTTTAACATTCATTGAATGTGATTAAAAACATTAAAAGTTAAAAACAAATTAAACAAACATGTCCGGGTCAAAGTCTCAAAGAGTCAAACCTCTAGCCACAGACCATACAGAGTGCAGCATTTTAACACTGCAAATTCAAAACAAGACAGTATTTTTTTTTCCCTTCTTGGAATTAATTTCTTTGATTTCTTGATTTTTTGAACACCATTCTCTCCCGCCCAAGGGTATACAGGATTGTTTCTTTACTGTTTCTTGCGAAGAGTTTTTGGGAAAGTTCTTGGGGAGCTGAGAATTTCGGAGTGCTTTTGAGGTTTTAACTCCAATCCACATTCCTCGTTCATGGCAAATGTGCCTTCTTGAATTTTCTTGGACCTTTCTGTTCTGGTTTTTGGCCGCTATTGACGGGTTTGATGAAATTTGTAACTTTGTTGGCAAAAGACTTGACTTTTACGTTCGCATTGTTTTTTTCCTTGCTTTCTTGGCCTCTGGAAACATGGATCTTTTGTTATCTGCTTCCTGCGTTTCTCTGAGTCGATGCAAAAAGCAATTTAAAGACAAGAAAGATTTTCATTCAGATGAATATGCTACAGCTTTGTGGGCTAAAGTTTTAGACGAGAATATCAGAAATTTGTGAAAAGGAAAGAGATGGGAATGTGGTTTGTGTTTCATTCTGGTCCCATCTTTCAAAGTTGCTTTTGCCTCAAGATTTCTGTTCCTCTACTTTTCTTGGGCCTAAATATGCTGCATTCAAGAATTCCTTTTCAACCCCCCCGCCCCCCATATGAAATTTCCATTTGCATTGCATGATCATAAGAGGTAGGAAGACATCAATTCTGAGGCCCAAAAAGATGGTGTTACTCCTCTGCTTGCATACAGAATTGTATGGCTTCTTGATCTGGTTGGAGTTTATGATCCAACAATCATTAAGAGCAAAGTATGTAGTTAGCTTATAAATGGAATCTTATTAATTGGTTGGTTTAAGAATCTCCTTTTTTTTAAATTTTTTTATCTGTAGCAAGATTGTTAAATTCGCATCCATGAGAACCTTAAAAAATTGCATCTAAGTTCTTTCATGTGTTGTTCGTGTGTGCATCTTTCTATGTTTTATTTTTCCCTTTCTGTTATCTGTCCATGAGTTTCTATTTCACCCTATATAATGTGGATCATTCAAGTAAGAGAATTAAAATTGTTTGTCAAAGACTAAGGAAAATTGTTGTAGGGAATGTAAAAGTCAGTTGTAACTGTATCAACAATAATAATTATCTAATTTTCGTTGTCAAATCATCTACTTCTTGTAATGATCCTTCTGATCATTGGATTAAAGATAAAATCTTCATTGAGGTTCTTTGTTCTGTTCTTCGATATAATTTTTGTTATACTACAAGGTTTCTTATGGATTTTTCTTTTAGTAACTGTTTTGCAGATTGTCCTTGATTCAGGTGAATGTCTACAACATTACATTAGATAGACTTCCCTTGCTTATTCTTGTGGCTATGAGGAAAGAAAATCTGGCAAGGTCTGATTTTGGAGAGCCTTCTGCTCGAAACACAAGAGCACGAGCTGCTCAATACCAACATGGGGCAATACATTCTATGGAACAATCAAAGGAGCAAATTCAGAAGTTGTCTTTGCAAGCCAACACAAAAAGAGCAGCCTTGGATGGTAGGATTGACAAGGCTCCTGTTACTGCTTGTACTCAGCATAACAAGAGAGTGGCACTGAAGGATATCACAAACGTTTGCTGTGAAAATCCACATAAGAAGCTGAATAAAACTAAGCTTCATGTTTGTACTCACTCTTCTGCTTATTTGTGTTTCTACCTCAGATTATTTATATGTAACAGATGTTTTTGCTTGCACATTGCTCTTCAATGCTCATTGTCATCTTTTGAGCTGCTAGAACTATGCTAGGATCCAAAGCTCAAGCATAAAAGTTTACCGAACCCATTACAAAGTTAAAATTTATAACTTTTCCGTAACTGGGCTAGAGTAAATAATATGAAACTGAAGCTAATGGCTTCGTCATGGAATTTTTTGCTTGAGTTCAGATGTAGCTTGATTGCTGACCTAATCTACTTTTCGACATCCTTTTCATTGATGAAGTTATTCTCTTATGAAATGTTGTTTTTGATTTTGCTTTCACCATCCAATTATTAGGAGAAGCAAAAGCATTGCAAAGAAGGTCTTCTCTGTGTGCCCAAACTGCCTGCATCTGCAGTGCAACACCTTTCAGTTGATCCTGTATCAAGTATGCATCAGCAAGTAGAGAATGGACAGTTTCAATTAGCAGTGGATACATCTTTGTCGATCTTGGATAACACCATGCCTCTCCATTCAAGAATTGAGAACTTTGTGAAAGATTCTGGTAAAGAAAGTCCTCTTGAAATGCCACAAGGTAGGAATCTTTTCAACAATTTCAGAGCACTTGAAGCCAAGTTTTGCTTAATTTAAAAATGTATTTCCATGTCTAGATTATGACTACTTTACAACTAACTAGAGAAGAACCTAACTGAATAAGAATTGTTCTCTGCCTTGGCCACAAGTTTGTTTAGCTCAGGATTCGTGTGACTTCAGATAATTCCTGCTGCAGTTGACCATATTGTGCTATAAGGACATCACAGTTTTCTGAAGCTCCTTATTTACAAATGCTTACTAGTTTCATATTCTCTGCTCCTCTGCTTTTGTTTTCATCTGAGTTTTCTAGTTTTGAAAAGAAGAAGGGTTTGTAAGTTGAATGAGCTAGGAAAGGTTTGCCATTTTTACTGTTCCATCCAAAAGAAATACATGGAGCAGCACCTAAGTTTGGTTGGACAGTTAAAAGCTTTCTATAGTGAAGTACATAGCCAGTGGAACGTATATTTCTTGTTGTTTCCATAAATTTGAGCATTATCCAATACTTATTCTTGTTTCTCTTTGTTAAAATATGGGCTTGGGCCTAACTCAACCCCAAAAGCTAGCTCAAGGGGGGCGGATTGCCCAAGATCTTATATACTACAATAAGCTCTTACACAAACCCGATGTGGGATTCTCAACACTCTTAACTGAGACATTTCCTAATGCCTATATTCATTTACTACTTCATCACCTTCAAGCTCTATCTTTTCCACAGTTAAACAATGGTTCCTATGAAATTTTGAATCCTAATCCCTGACAATTACAAACCAATTTTAGCTGTCGTTTAGCCTTGTTTGAAAAGAAGATTTTACAGGAATGCTCTGCATTGTTTCAATTTTGTGTGTTGTCAATTCAGAACAAAATCTAATATTTTTCAGTCAATACAGGAGAAGACTTTGTCCATGAAGGAAATTCAGCCGTATCCAACAGGCCAGCTTTTATTGACATTGATGCTGATTATATTAATCCCCAATTATGCAGCCTCTATGCTCCTGATATCTATCAGAACTGGCATGTTTTAGAGGTCTGTTCTGCTAGATGCTTATATACATCATCTATGTTTAAAACAAGTGAAACAGAAAATTGCAGTCCTGACCTCCAACAGCTTAGAGTATGCTTGTGGTAGATCAAAGTTTGGATGTGTATCATGACAGTGAATAATTAACATGAACACAATTGCATACCTTAAATATGGCTTATAGCATTAGCTTTTCTTTCATAAAATTATTTCAAAATTCAAATCAAAGTTAATGTTGTCACATGGAACTGATATGTGTGTGTATTATTTTCTTCTCTCCTTTTAGTTCATCAGCAGACCGAATTCTACATACATGGAAAACGTTCAGCATGACATTAATCCGAGTATGCGAGGAATTTTGGTGGACTGGCTTGTTGAGGTATGCAATTATTTTTATGCTTGATACTTTACAAGTTTCAAACTATAGAAAGTTTATTTTTTTGCCAGTTGAACCTTTAATTCTTAAGGAATAATTCGTTTGCCATGAAGAACTTCATTCTGATCTTATCTTCAGTTGCAAAATGTTGTGTTGTTCCCACTTGGGATGTAATGAATTTTGACATTCCCATTCGCTGATAGTAGTGTGCTCATATTTATTTTTCTTTGTACCATCAACAATCAGTTCTTAAATATTCCTTTTTCGAAACTGAATGTCAGCTGACTGAGGGGTTAGTGTTCATTCAAGAAAAGATGCATTTCTGATGCATGAACAAAACATATCTCATCCCAAAGGCTCAAGTATGAGTGATATGGTCAATCATAAGCTTACTTTCATTCTCATATCACTAATCTGACAAGGTGGTAATGTCTCAAAGTTGTGTGGCATAGATGTAGTAGATTTTACAATTGACACATTATATATGTCATATCCTCCCCTATCTCTACTCTAGCTATCATCCTTATAAACTATTTTGAAGCATCTCTGAAGTGTGTTTGAAGTTGGTGGTAGAAATAAAGTAAGGCAACCAATTCTATTTCTTGTATAGGTGTGTGAGGAGTATAAGTTGGTGGCAAATACACTCTATCTCACTGTTTATCTTGTTGATGCATTTCTCTCGCAAAAACATATGGAAAGACAACATCTCCAATTGCTTGGGATAACCTGTATGCTAATTGCCTCGTAAGTATTCTTATCTATAAACAAAATCTAAGAAGCTATTTCCTTATGGTTTCTCTTTGCAATCGCTGTGGTTGGCTTATTTTGTCTCTCCAAAAAACCTATTACTCTTGGAATAAGGACTTGTTTTCTTGTAATAGGAATAAAAGTTGAAGGATCGATATTCTTGGTGATCTTGCTTCCTCATTAATGTATAGGCCACCAAATAATTATTCAGTTTTAGGAGAACAAAGAAAAATCAAGTGACTTAGACTCTTTGGAAGTAGATTTTCTTAAATCCTGTTGAAATATGAAAGTGGAAATTTTTGCCTACAAACTACCCAATGTTTCGAACACATTACAATATTGTTGGTTGAAATTATTTAAGAGATCGGTTTCTCTACAACCATCTCTCCTAGTCTCCTTTCTGGAGTGAGGCGTAAAATGTATCAGAGAATCTTCAATACGTTTACCTGTTATCCATGGATTGCAGTGTACAGAATTTGTTTTCAGTATCTCGTAGACAGTCACAACTGCAGCAAATACAAAGTTGAATTTTGAACCCTGAGACTCAATTGGGGATAATGTCTCTTTTTCTCTACATGAAGATGTACTGATTGATGATTTTCTATAAAGTTTTTATAAAAATAAAAATTTAGAAGTGATAAAGGTTGGGAAATAGCCAGGGAACAAATTGCCTTCCACTTTTTGGTTCAATCTCTAAAATGTGTTTTCAAGTTACTACTGTTTGTCTTGCAATTTTATTTGTTTCCTTTAGATACATTGCAGGTATTCTGCAAAAGATATTTATGCGGTAAATTTTTTTTTTTCCTTGAAGGAAATATGAAGAAATATGTTCACCAAGTATAGATGAATTGTGCAACATCACAGCCAACACTTACACAAAAAATGAGGTATGTGATTAAAGTTTAAACTTTCATCTTAAAATCTGCTTCCTCAATATTCCCTTTGATTTTCAAATTAACTTTTTGCTTGCTACTAAATGCATGAAGGAATTCCATTAGGAGATAAAAAAGATGGAACTGTAGGTTATTTGAGAAAAATTTTTTAGTGGTTTAAAACCTTTATGGGGCATATTATTCACAATATAAACAGTGTGACCATGAAGAGACGGGATTTTCATTTTAGTTAACTTTCTTACAAGCCAGAGAAGAAGCTGATTTAGTACCTCGTATATCTCTGCTTAAATTCTGGATTGAACCAAAAAAACTTCAGATAAGCGTGAATGTGAAGATACACCTTATAAAAGATGAATTTGTGTCAAGAAACTTTTATCCTTTTTTCTCTTACCTGTTAAATACTGCCTATTACTTCTGCGAAACGATGGTTTTTAGCCATGCATCCTGATGAGAAGGAACTGGCAGGTCCTTGCACTAGAGAGTCAAGTTTTGAATACTTTGGAATTCAGACTATCAGTACCCACAGCTAAAACTTTCCTCAGGTGCCTTTTGCTTTGGTTAATATGTCTTCTTTTGAATTTCGGTTTATGATTATCACATACCGAATTCAACCTTATTTGTCTTGGATGCACATTTCATTTGCAGGAGATTTCTACGTGCAGCACTAGCTTCTTACAAGGTAACTAAACTGCAGAACTGTAACCTCACAACAAAAAATGCACAAGTCCTTCTACTATCATATTTTTGTAGGGTAAAATACTCAACTTACATCCCGATATATTTGTGGAAAGACTAAATCTTTTGCTTTATATTGCCGCATCTACAGAACCCGAGTCTTGAATTGGAGTTCTTAGCAAATTATCTTTCAGAATTGACATTAGTCCATTACGGTTTTCTAAAATTCCTTCCTTCTGCTATTGCTGCATCAGCCGTGTTTCTTGCCAGATGGACACTACATCAATCAGACCATCCATGGGTTTGTACTTAAAACTATAATTATCGCTTTTCTTTACTAGTCTTGGCTACTGCAACATTTAACTATTATACCATCATGGCAGAATCCAACACTAGAATACTACACCACCTACAAGGTTTCTGATCTCAAAACAATAGTTCATGCATTACAAGTTCTGCACTTGAACGGTGATAACTTGCCTTTAAATGCGATACGTGCCAAGTACCATCAAGATAAGGTGAGAAATGTTGAAGATACTGGGTTAAGCTTAACCTTGTTTATATGCCATATTTTATTTAGCATCTAAACTTTAGTTTTTACTGATTCCATTTCCATATCCAAAACAGTTCAAAAGTGTTGCTGCTCTGCATTCCCCAAAACTTCTGGATACACTCTTCCCAACATGAAACTGCAGATGCATCGATGATCAAAGTTGTAGAAAAAATGTTCAACATTGTGAGATCTTGACAGATGCCATTTTAGTTGACCTCACTGATTTTTAGCTGACTTCTGGTGTTGGGTAATGTAATAGCACATTCCCTGTTATCCACATTTCTTTGAAATCTCTCCAGAGGTTTGGTTCTTGAAAACCAGTGAAAATTTTGCTCTTGTATAACTTGTCTTGGCAGCTCTATGGAACCATGTATAGATCAAGAAGATGGTTTTGATCTTTGGATGTAAGTTCACAAGTTGTACGTTACTGAATGTAAATTCTGCTGTATTATTGCTGCAAATTCTTATAATCTGAGAATGCTCTTTGCCACACTTACCGAAACTTCTAGCCTAAAACAAAGGTTCAGTCTATTAAAAGTTAAAAGTAAGAAAAAGCTCCAAAAAATTCCTCAAAACACTTAGGCTACTCGTCAAATATTCTACTGTACAGATAAAAAATCTTTTTCTTTTTTCTTTTTTCCCTTCATAAAGGGCTGGTGTATGAATTAGAAGGCAGATTCCTAAAATGAAAAGAGAGAAAAATATGATAAGGCAGTTACTTTAGTGGCTGTTAGGTAACTTAGGTTCTTTACCTGAACAGGAACGGAACCAAAAGGGCGAAGGAAACAAAGGGGTGTTTATGTACTTTCCCAAAGGTTTCTATTCAGGTTCTTCGTAACCAACCAAACCGATCATTTGCAACTGTCTGATCCCGCAATTCTAGTGAGCGAAAAATCCACAGCACAGAGTGCGGTTGAGGCCAACCATGGCCGCTCTGGATATTCTTTGGCAGCCCACAAAACCGAGGAGGCTAATGCAGTGCTCCAACATAGTTACCATATCGAACTGCGCCGCCATTCCCACTTTCTATAATTATAATAACGAAAGTTGCATAACAAAATGTTGTTCTTATCCATCATTAACCGTTTCCAGAAAAACTCCAGCAAAAGCCAGAGCAATGCTTTCTTTCTCTTCCCAGGTGTTGCCCAAATCCTCAAGTTCATCAGGTAATTTGTAAAGATTTTATCTTTTTTCTTTGGGTTTTTTCGTTTTGCTCTCCCTTACTTTTTGCTTGTTTCGTGATTGATATCGGATAGTTCTTTGAGGACATTCAAGAATTTGTCTAGATTACTGATCTTTCTTCAGCTTTGTTGTTGGGCAAATTTTAACATTTTCTGTGCGATTTAGTCTTCTCTGTTCAATTCTTGACTCGTTCATAAAGAGAAAGTGAATGAAAAGTAGCATATCTTTTTAGCTGAAAAAAATCATCGAGGCCATCACAATTTTTAACCATATAATTATTTCAGAGAAGTTTCCATCTTTGAAAATAATTGCAAACCTGTTCGAATGACGTCAATTTGAATTGAATTATGTCGAGTAAATTGTCATCTAATTGAGTTGACAGTATACAGACTGTAAATAAGACGACTCCTGACAGCTTATGCCTCCAACCTTCCAACAATTCTTTGACAGGATTTTACTATTAAGACACCCTATGATATACTTATGCAGTAAGGCAATGCAGCCACAATAAGCTAAAAGTTGTGTACCCAAAAGAACCAAATAAAGGAACCATGAATGTACTAGAAAATCTGGTGAATCCCCAATAAGACTATTTCATGTTGGCAATAAAAATTGTTAAAATGCTCTAAGTTTTTTTCAATTGTATTTTTCATCTGCAGACCTGATTTTACTGCTTGAATGGTATTTCCGAAGAAAAACCTGGAACTTTAACATACATTTCTTGTTGATGTACATTTGATGCTATTGACTTCAGTCTCTCAGATAATGTGACTTTATGGTTTTGTTCTGAGATTTATGTAGGCACTCAAAGGTCATGGATGAAAGACAATTCTCCATATTGTGATAATGCTGTGGATCAGGGTGCAGGGCCATTGTGTTCATTTTTTCCGAAAACACCTGCAGAAGTTTCCTCTGTGAAGGACCTTTTTGATTTCATATGTGAAGGACCTCTTTTAAACAAACTAGACCTAAATTCAGAGAAGGTGGCTGAGTCTATTGACAAGTGGGTGTTGTATGGGTCAAAATTGTGTAGAGTATTTCAACTTAATGAGCTAAACCTCACAGAACCTCAAAAAGTTAGAATCTACCACTACTATGTTCCAGTTTTCGTATGGTGTGAAAATGAAATTTCTCTTCATATGTCTACATTTAAAGAAGGCGAAGACATCCCTCCTTTGGTGGTATGTGACTTGGGCTTGTAGAGTATATATGTATATATAAGAATCCTTAATCATAAAAAAATTTGATAGGATGAATATCATAATGCAGATTGGTTTTAGTGCACCGCAAGGCTGTGGAAAGACGACACTTGTCTTTGCACTAGAGTGCCTTTTCCGAATGACTGGGAGGTAGATTGTGGAATGGTGATACCTGTTGAATTTAAGTTATCTATTTGTTCTTTGGATAAGATACAATGGAATAAAGAGCATGATAGATAACTGTGGCATCTTAAATCTCAGGAAGGCTGCAACTGTATCTATTGATGATTTCTACTTGACAGCTGAGGATCAGGTTAGTACCCATGGTATAAACATGTTTTATTTCTTCACATTCTTTCTTCTTTGTCTTCTTGCTTTTTTGGCCATGTGACCAGGTTTCCTAACACAAATTATAGGCTAAACTTCGAGAAAGGAATCCAGGGAATGCACTTTTAGAGGTAACTATTTAATTGATTTTTTCACTTCCTTTTCGTGTCCTTCTGTTTCTGGTCCAGTGGTTATGTAAAAGAGAGAAATTGAATGGTTTCTGGGACATAAAAAGTAAAAAATTGCACCAGTTTCGTGGAAATGCTGGAAGCCATGATCTTTCGTTTTCTGCTGAAACACTAACTGCTCTGTGCAAGTTGACCAAAGAAGGTGCGAGCACTTGGCATCATTTTCTCTGCAAGCTGATCTGATTTTCTAGATTACTAAATTGTTTTACATGTAAAATTCCCCAGGTAACAAAATGAAGCTTCCTCGATATGATAAAGTAAGCTGATGCCATTGCTGAGTTTCTTCATTTCAGGAATCTTTTGCCAGTTTAGATTTGCCAACCTTCTCTGTTGACTTGCAGTCGGCATACAGCGGAAGAGGTGATCGGGCTGATCCTTCAACATGGCCTGAGATTGAAGGACCCTTAACGGTGAGAGAATCTTCATTTCAACTGAAATATAATGAATTTCCTGATAGTAATCTCATACTTGCCACGTTTAGGCATTAAGGATGGCCAAAATATGCTATTTATTGACCATAAGGAGGGAGGACGTCAAATTAATATAGGCATTCGATTTACTTTTATCTATTACAAAGACCATCATTTATGTCTTCGCTGAACTTTAAAAAGTTTCAGTTAAATTGCCTTTTGAATCTTATCATTGCACTTTCTTTCTGGTGTTTTTGTTACTGGACGTGAGATTTCAAGTCCCCAGTCCCTTTCTATTTGTTGTTTCAATTTTAGGTTATCCTTTTCGAGGGTTGGATGCTTGGTTTTAAATCCCTTCCATCTGCAACAGTCAAAGCTGTGGATCCTCAGGTTAGATCTCCGAAAAATCTCCTTTATCTTTTGGGAACATGATTTTCCTACAGCAGCATGTATCTTCAACGTTTGTGTGGGTTTCGTTATGATTATTTTGATTTAGTAGAATCTGGTTTTTGTAGCTGGAGATTGTTAACAAAAATTTAGAAGCCTATTATGATGTATGGGACAAGTTTATAAACTCATGGGTAGTTATCAAGATTCAAGATCCCAGATATGTATACCATTGGCGTTTGCAGGTGAGTGATTTTATGGCAATTTTGTTCTCCAGAGTTCAAGTAAGAATACTTTGTTGGTCAATAACTATGTCTAAATAATGACCTCTGTAATCTTAGGCTGAGATTGCTATGAGGAATGATGGAAAGCCTGGGATGTCAGATGAGGAGGTAAACTTGTTCATGCATTTTGAATCATGTTCTTAGTCTCATTTGATTCCTTAGAAAAATTTTGTGCCCGGTTTCTTCTTTACACAGGTGATGGATTTTGTCTCTCGATATCTGCCAGCATACAATGCTTACCTCCCCACCCTCTACGCGGAAGGACCAAATGGTTCGGATCCAAGGCATACCCTTGTTATTGAGATTGATGAAGGTAGAAATCCCATCCTTGGTTGCTAGGTAAGTGTTAACCTAGGAGGTTTATAATAATGAAGCCTAACTCTGAAAACCCTTTTTTGTTGAAAATTGGAAGATTGAAAGAAAACTAAACTTTGCATATTTGAGAACAGCACTTCCATTCTTTTCCTACACTTCCCCACATGTAATTACAGATCATGTAAATCAATTGTGCAGTGAATAAAAGTAGTATGGAAAAAATGCTCAGCTTGTCTTCTCTTCTCAAATCTCAATCCCTTTATTATGAATTCAAATTTAAGTCTTGCAGTTGAAAATTAATGCCACAACATCTTCAAAGGAAGAACAAAATGGAAGAAATAGAAAATAACTACAAAGAGGAAATGGTAAGAATCTTTGATATATATAAAGGAGACCACACTCAAAATCTCACAAGAAGCTGAAATGAATGACTATGAAAAGACCAAACTATAGCTGAGTGAAGAATTTAGGATCAGCCGCAGCAGCAGATCATGTCCAAGCAGCACTCGCACGTCTCATAGCAACAGAAACAGCAACACAGGGTGAACAAACTGCAGAAAAAAATAAACACAGAGGATCAGTCAGGCATCAAAACTTGAGCTAAAAAGACACATATAAGTGAGGAAATGTTGTACCATGCATAAAGGCACCCTTTCTCGGCGTGCCGATGCTTCACATGCTCAGTGTATGACATCTGCTGCAAGTTAGGGGCATCCATATCTGCTTGTATTTATCTGTGGAGTGATTTACTAGCTCAGGAAGAAGAAGCTCAAGATGCTTGTTCTGCCTTTCACAGTT
This sequence comes from Parsonsia alboflavescens, assembly GCA_028571225.1. NCBI lineage: Eukaryota > Viridiplantae > Streptophyta > Magnoliopsida > Gentianales > Apocynaceae > Parsonsia > Parsonsia alboflavescens. Next base: position 21,012,977 of record JAOXNR010000030.1, read on the forward strand.
AAAAATGGTCTGTCTGTTCCATTTATAGCGTTTTAATGGGGTAACACAGACTGGATTAGATTGGTCTGTGGGTTATGGATTCTTAGGCATATTAGTCACACTATATCACCTACCTACCATATGTATACTTTTTTTTTTTTATGTATATATTTTTTTATAGTGGCCCTCTCCCTTTCTTGAATCTAAGAACCATACATTATTGTTACAATCGTGCAGTTTCTTGACCCTCATTTTACCCCACAGGCTAACTTGTATCAAATTAGCACTGATAAACCTGTTCTCACTGTTCATGCTACAATGACAGGCCCTGAATAGTTTTGTATTTATGAGCGTCCCCATCATACCTCTCCTCATTAATTTGCTTATTTTCTGAGGTAAAAATTAAGTTACCTTTCAAGCTCAGGATAATTTGATTTTATCTTTTTTTTCCTGGAAACAAAGTACAGTTTACTGAGTTTTCTATATCTTTCCTTTTGATCAAGAAATTTTCTACAAAGTCTAACAGAGTGTAAGGAAGAAAAAGACTTCTCTTCTATTGGAGACCTTACAGCTATGATAACAGAGAATCTATTGTTCAAACTCACCAGGGGTTGCCACATATATTACCGTGACCCGATACAGCTATGATAACATCGAATTAAAGCTGATTACTTGCCAGAACACAAAGATGTGGAAAGGAACCTGTTATAAATTATTGCTCTCTGATAAGGGCTATTAAATGAATTTTCACGTGTAATGACGCTGATGTATAATAATAAAACTAATACATAATGGTTCACGTCGATTTAATATTTCAATTCATGTAGAAATTTTCATTCATTTCTATGCAATGAGACAATGGCATACAAATAAAAAAACTTGATCCGGTTTCATGACTTTGCTGAAGCTGATTGATCAAAATAAGATGAGTACAAACTTTTCTATCCATTTTATTTGGAAGCTTTGGCATATGTTTCAGAAGCAGCAACAGCAAGCTCTATCTGAACAGCAATTACAGCAGCACAATGCAAACAGGCTGTGGAAAGAGATGAAAGCAAAACATCAATATTTAAGCAAATAATGTACTAGGCTAGATTTTTATTTATTTTTATTTTTTGGAAACGTTGATGTCAAACCAGAATGATATCTTAATACTAAGACAGCACACGAAGATCACTTTTCCCAGTCCCACCATTGAGATTCTCTTTTTATAGATGAATAAAGATGAATACAGGGTTGTTGTAATCTAAACTAACATAAATTATTTGATTTTGAGATTTTAAAATTGGAAACAGTACCCAAGTAATTTTAAAATCTTAAAAATGAATCAAGCTTCAAAATGCACACCCTCGGGAGGGAGAGAGTCCCTCCACTCAAGAACCATGATTTGCAGGTAAGTTTTTGAAGTCAGACAATGTCAGTTTTGTCCTTAGTTTGCAGGTACCAGAACTAATACTGACAAGATGATTTAAGAGATTAGCAACACAAATTTAATGTGCTAAAGGATTCCAGAGAAACACAGTTAAAGCTACTGATTGAAGATCTAACCAGAGTTAGGTGGTAAGATTTGTCATATGAAATCAAGCAGCAGCCAGCAGTCATGTAGTTCTTTCTGAAACTAAATTACTGAACTGATATTAATGTCATAATTATGGAAAAGGCAGGAAAATTAGAGAATACAACTAAGTATTATATGGAAGATACAAACCAAGTATAGAGGCATCCTTTCTCTTCCGGACTCTTTGTGAAGTGGTCAAAGTAGGACATATTTTCATGCGGTGGTGCTGCTTGCATCTTCAATCTTACTTTGCAATCTGCAATAAAAAATAGTTATGGGGTAGAAAGGTTTGTGTTTCATGTTTTAAAGCCAGAAGAACATAATAGTTCCCTGCTCCTCCATAATTAAGACAGTGGTTGGGTAGTGGTAGCTGGCAGCTGATCACTTTCATGGTTTCAGTTTTTAGGACCAGTAGTTCATTTTCCTTTCCTGTTCGATCTAATGAAAGTTTAAAAGAGAACCCAGAAAATGCAAAGAATTTATGGCTTTTCAGTAGCAGGATATGTTATTTTCATGGATTATTGATGACATTAAAGTAAAAGTGTGAAGGTCACAGCAAAATGTTGTTGACAACCACCAGTTTTAATTATCATTACCATTTCTAAGGCTCATATCTCAGTGTTTGCCTGTGATATAGATTAACCATTTAAAACATGCATCTACTGATCAGCTGTATTCCCCAACATGTGTCCACCACAACAAAATAGAATGACAGTTCTTGACAGGTAGCTTTGAACTGTATTCTTAGACATCTATGTTAGTCTCAAATGGTTACTTTGTTACATAAAACAGAGTTTTACACCAAGCAGAAGTCATCCTTGCATGAATGGAAATGAAATTATGTTCAAGTTCCTGGAACAAGGGCTATGACTCTGATCCAAAGGACCCCTAAAGGAATGAAGAAGAAAAGCACAGGGGGTGTTGCAAAATAGCTTCCCACCAAAGTCACACCCTAAACCTCATTGTGAAGGCTTATCTTCCATTTGATTCCTAGTATGAATTCACCAATATTCTGCATTACAGACCACTACCCCCATAGAATTACAAAGGAGTAAATGAAACTATAGAACATATACCAGTTTATCAATCAGGCAGTCTATAGCTCAAGTTGGAAAGAGAAAGATAAGATCGACATTATCTTTGTTCTTATTAATTGAATTAGCCATTAGATGAAAGCAAGAAGAGGATTAGTAAGACAAGAGGCAGCAAAATGAGACTGTCAATATCATGTGTACACATTGTCACATATACACATCATTTGCCCTCTTTGGCAGGTAACACATGGAAAACAAGTAAAGCAGAATCTCCATGGTTGGACTAGCCATGGATATTGCAAGACTTGAGACATTCCAGGTGTTCTTTTATTGTAAACTACCCGCTTGTGGCTAATGCCAAAAGACACCTGTTGAGGAATACCATGACAGTATCAGCAGTCCTTAAATAGATGCATTGACTCTACTTATAATCTCAATACACGTATCAGGACAAAATGAAAGCTTGGATCAACCATAAGCTAAAAGAAAATTCTTTATACACATACCATAACACTCTGCAAACAACTTAGCTACATTCTTATCGATCTAATTGATCAAATACTAATATTCAAGGAACAGGTACAAATATGACATACAATCAATCTTGAAGTAAGAACTAAAAGCATGTAGAGTCAAATGAAGTGAACAATATGAATGCTACATCTAGATCTCATAAAATCAGTCACCCACATAATTTCTAGAAAGGGCACCACTAGAGAAAAGTGCCCTATCAAATATCCAATAAAAAATTCAACTAAACAATGTTGATAGAAATGAAGGAAACAATTTCTAGCTAATATGATCTAATTTGCCTTCTGAACTGAATTCTTATATTCCTCAAGTTCCTTTAGCCATAAGTCTCCAAATTCACAATCTTTCCATGCCTCAAACCAGGGTCCTCCTAATGTGTAATGTATTGCTTTAGGAAGGGTGCTAGGATCACCCTCAACAACCTTATTATGCCCCACAAGAAAGTTCCAGACGAATGGTATCTCTCCAATCTCTTTGTCTTCCAACCATTGGAACCTATGCAAAAATGCTCCCGATTCAGAATTCACCACTTCTGGCTTCAAGACCTTGTTCTTGGGGTGGCCACAATTGTACAGGACCATAGAAGACCAATTCTTCCTGGGATAAACAGTTTGCACAGCCCCATCCATCTTGATAGTTTCCTTTGGAGTATAATCATGTTGAACACACATTATAGCATACTTGTCATCAATCAAGTTGGTTAGCTCCTTAATATCACCCATGTAGAGGAAATCACAATCCACAAACATTGCCCAGCCCTCATAATTTGCTTGGTGAGGAGTCAAGAAACGGGAGAAGGAGAATTCAGTGCTCTCCAATTTCCCCCTTTCACGCCAATAAAGTCCCTTTTCCCTCAATTCAGATTGCTTAATAGGTGTGATCTCAATTGGGATTGAAGATCTCTTGAGCAATGAATAACGACAGACCTCATAAGCAACATCTTCGCGTGGATCATACCCAATGAAGATCTTGAACGGCTTTACACCACCGTTACTCTTAGCAACATTGCCATTGGAATTCATCTCTGCTACCAACGTAGACATTTTTACTCCAAGATTTCACTCTCTGCGAAAAAATATCAAAACATCGAATATCAAGATATCAAGAAATCAAGAAATAATATAATATCAAGAAATCAACATCGATATAAAATTCCCCTGTGCCCAGAAAACTATAATATTGAAATGGAAAAGAAATACCTTCCGGGTTGAGTAAAGATTCTGTTTTTTAGATCTGGGTTGGCCTTAACGTGGAAGAGAGGATAGTTTTATACACGAAAGTGGTGAAAACAAAAACAACAAAAATGAATATGTAAAACAAAAAGAGTCAAAGAAAGTCTGAAGAAGCATAAACATCTCGGCCGCGTCATGGTAACAAACAGAGATTGATAAGGACAAATATTGGAAAATTGAGGTAAGGAATTTCTGGATACAGTTGTTAAATTTGTGTCGGTGAAGTTAATTTCGGTTCAATTATTATAATATATTCTGATGCTTTTCTTTTCTTGAATCCTAGTTCCCTTATTCCCCAATTAATTTCCAAATATATCCAAATGGGTTGACCTAATTTCATCCTATACCCAAATTGACCTTTTAGCTTTTTTGGGCAATAAAAATTGTTCTGGAAATGGAAAATTACGCC
>JAOXNR010000030.1:21017819-21070633 GCA_028571225.1 Parsonsia alboflavescens
CTTGTATAGAGGTTTGATTTCCTAATCCTGTCACGAAAAGGATTGGTTGGGGAAGAAGCTCTCTTTTTGGGAAGTTCTTCTGGTTACAGGCGTTCCATAATTACTGCTATGTATAAATTTTTACCGAAATCCTTCTGCGCTTTCGTTTTCAAGTCCTTTCCAATTTGGGATTGGCTAGGTTGATAGCGGTCAATGTGACGCTCATCATTTTATTTATTTATTTATGTTTATTTTGGTATTATATTATGATTTAAAATAATAATATTTAATTTTTTTTCTCATTTCTTTATGATGAAATGATCAATTTAGTTTTATGATTTTTTTATTTTGATCATATAGATCCTTTTTTTAAAAAACTTTTTAAAATCCCATAATTTTTTAAATCCTAACTCGTGCTAATGCCCTTTTAGACCCTCAAAACCGCCTCAATCATGAGATGCATACGTAGAAAAGTTATAAATTTTTATCATTTAAATCAAATAAAAATGTAAAAAAATTATTTTGACCGGTCCTCAATTCAACAATCCTTTTCCCAAAAAAAAAAAAAAAAAATCATTGATATTTTCTCATCTTTTTGTTTTTGACAAAGTTATCCAGGTGAGCTGTGGATAGTAATCTTGGAAGTGAGTTTTTGTTTTTTTTGAGGCTTAAGCAATGGGGTAAACATATATTTATAAAATATCCTGTTTGACTGCTTCAATTTTCATCTCCATATCACCAAAACCACAAGAATATCATCTGATTCGTCGTTGCTACGTTTGCTCCTGACAAGAATCAGAATGGAATATGGCAGCTGGGCTTTCATTCTTGTGGTTACCCTCTGCATCTCTTCACTCCTTAAATCCATCTTTAGTCTGTTGAATGGTAGTAACAAGAAGACAGAGCCAGAGTTTGTCGGGAGACTCCCTCCTGGGCCTCCCGCAGTTCCGTTTATCGGCAACTTACTTTGGCTGCGCAAGTCCTTCTCTGAGTTGGAGCCTGTTCTCCGCAACCTGAAGGCTCAGTACGGCCCTCTTGTCTCCCTTCAAATCGGCCATCGTCCGGCCATATTCGTCGGGAGCCACTCCCTTGCCCACAGAGCCCTCGTCCAGGATGGTGCCATCTTCTCCGACCGTCCAAAGGTCCTTCCCACAGCCCAAGTCTTCAACCCCCACCAACGCAACATCAGCTCTGCTCCCTATGGCCCAACCTGGCGCCTCCTTCGCCGTAACCTAACCTCTGAGATTCTTCACCCTCATCGTATAAAGTCCTACTCCCGGGCTCGCCGCTGGGTCTTAAGCATCCTCCTCCACCGCTTTTTGTCAAAGGCGAATCAGGTTGACCTCATCGGGATCAAGGTGGTAGAGGATATCCGATACGCTATGTTCTGTCTGCTGGTGCTCATGTGCTTCGGGGACAAGCTCCAGGAGAAGCAAATTCAAGAAATCGAAACTACCCTGCGCCATATACTGCTGAGTTTAGGCAAGTTCAATTTTCTTAATTTCTTTCCCGGATTGGGGAAGATTTTATTTCGCAGCAGATGGAAAGAGCTATTGCAGTTACGCAAAGACCAAGAAAGAGTGTTGATTCCCCTGATTAGAACTCGAATTGAATCAAAGCGGCGACCCCAAGCAGAGGAAGAGGAAGTGGTGGTGGCATACTTGGACACACTGGTAGATTTGGAATTACCAGACGAGAAGAGAAAGCTCAACGAAGAGGAACTGGTGAGCTTGTGCAGCGAGTTCTTAAATGGTGGAACTGATACTACCTCCACCGCCTTGCAATGGATTATGGCCAATCTGGTGAAGTTCCCTTCTCTTCAGGAGAATCTCTACCGGGAGTTAAGGGAGGCAGTGGGTCCGGCGCCAACTCTGACATCCACTCCTGCAGAGGAGAAGGAGAACATGAGGGTGATTGAGGAAGAAGATCTACAGAAGATGCCCTATCTGAAAGCAGTGGTGCTGGAAGGGCTAAGGCGTCACCCTCCGGGACACTTCGTGCTGCCTCACGCTGTGACCAGAGACTTGGGGTTGGGGGGATATGTAGTCCCCAAGAACGCAACGGTGAATTTCATGGTGGCGGAGATGGGTTGGGACGAGAAGGTGTGGAAGGATCCCATGGAGTTCAAGCCGGAGAGATTCTTGGGAGGAGGTGAAGGGGCCGATTTTGATATAACAGGGAGCAGAGAGATCAAGATGATGCCATTTGGTGCCGGGAGGAGAATATGTCCCGGCATGGGGTTGGCACTGCTGCATTTGGAGTACTTCGTTGCCAATCTGATTTGGTACTTTAGATGGGAAGCAGCTGCTGCTTCGGAGGTTGATCTCTCGGAGAAGCAAGAGTTCACTATGGTGATGAAAAATCCTCTCTTTGCAAAGATTTCTCCTAGATTTTGAATTTTGCTTCTGCTGCTTCATATTTAATAATTAATACTTAATTATAATAATTTACTAATAATACTAAGTATTGTATTTAAGTAAGAAGCTAAAAAATAGAATCCCTAAGAAGATTGGCATATGCATGGAAATTTTTCTCCCCTCTTGGACATTGAATGTCTCATGTCATGTCATTCCCACTCTGTGTATTTAAAAGGAATAAATTGAAGCGTTTGATTTAATCATTTTGATTTTAGAAGATTTAAAATAACAATAAGAATATTTAATTTCAAAGAAAGGATTTTGTTTTTTTAATTTTGATTATCAATTTAGAAATATATCTATTGATTACTTAACTTTATTGATTTTTTAATATGGTTTTTTTTTTTTGACGAGAAACAGTCGAAAGATAACAGCTGATGATTCATTGTACTTCCAATGTAACAAGAGGCAATATATAAGACGGTATATCCTCTAGCCGATACAAAGGGAAAGAAAAACAATTAGATAAAGATAATATGGTTATTTAACTTTGCATTGTTTGACAATTTAGCTATTAATTTTATAAAATTTATTACTGACTAGTATTTAGTTATGATTAATTTGTTGAATTAGTAAATTAAATGGTCAAATCAGTAAAAGAAAAAAAAAGTGTAACTTTGATGGATTTTGATAATAAAATAATATATATTATTCAATTTAAATAAAATATTTTAAAATTTAATATATCTTTTTATGATTTGATTAATAAAAGGATTGGGAGCCACACTAATGCTTGTTTGAATTTGAAATTGGTTACATATGTTATGTGAATTGGAAAAGTGGCAAGTAAATTGATTTTTTCGGACTCATTTTTAATTAAGGAGACAAGGTGAACATTTCATTTTTAATTAATGCGTGTTTAACTTTTGCATAGTTGTTTGAATGAACGATAGGATTTCGATGGATATGATTATAATGGTAAATTTTGTGCATCAATTAAAAAAAATATATACATAGCTTTTTGTTATAAATTTGTTATTTTAAACGTGTTGTATCATTTTACTTCCATTTGAATTGTTATTATGTGAATAATGTAGCTAGAGTGAAAGAAGGCATAAGGAAAATGGAGAGAGAAATATATTTTCTTCTTTTATTTCATTCCAAAAAGAATATGGTAAACCAAAGGGACCACTTGTCCACTTCAAGGGATCGAACAACCATTAGTGTGCTTTGTGGATGAGATTTATCCCTATAGAATCTCTAAAAAACCTTCTTCAGATAGGTTAACTGGAGTACAAAAATTCCTTCAGGGGGATGTTTGATCTGCAGGAAGAGACAGTACTTGGTTTTACCCAAATATTTCATTTCAAACTCCATCCTCAGACAGGAGCTAACTTCCTCAATTTCCTTACCTGTTCCAATAATGTTTATGTCATCAACATAAACCGAGATGATGCGAAAGCCATTCAGTGATTTCTTTATAAACACACAAGGGTATGCATCATTATTTGAATATTCCTTCTTCGGAAGGGAATTCACTCAGTCGATTGTACCACATTCTTCCCGACTGCTTTAGTCCATACAATGACCTTTGCAACATAATGTTATACATGTCACGATTTTCATTTTCCTTCATTTCAGGAATCTTAAATCTATTAGGGATTTTCATATAAATGCTCGCATCTAATGACCCATATAAATATGCGGTCACGACATCCAATAACTCCATATCTAAATTCATAGTTGCTACTAGAGATATTAAGTAGCAGAACCTTATACCATCCATAATGGGAGAATATGTTTGATTAAAGTTAATACCAGACCTTTGTGAAAACCCTTGAACTACTAATCTCGCTTTATATCTCACCATCTCATTATTCTCATTTATCACCCATTTGTATCCTATTGGGATAACATTTTTTGGTGTACATACTATGGGCTAACTTTTCTTTTGTTTAGCAAGTTAAGCTGTGCCTTAATTGCATCTTTCCATCTTACCCAGTCCGAGCACTTCCGATACTTTGCTATTGACTTAGGTTCTGGATCCAAAATTTCATTCGAGATAGTAAGAGCAATTAAGAAGGCAAATATGTCGTTAACGATTATGATATTTATATCATAGCAACTTCAATATTTACATCAACCAGAGCCTTGTCATTTCCCAAAATATTTTGATCTGGTTGCACATCCCTAATATTCTGATTATTTGATGCACGTGCAAGATGATTGGGGTTTCCGTCTTCAAGACGAATCTCTTCAGGAGATTTTGGGAGTAACTGCATTTCTTTATTAGACTTTATTTTCCTCGAATTCTTATCTTTCACACTAACAGGTCTCCCACGCTTCTGGCGTAGAGGAGTATCCGTAGATATACTAGATCCCTTGGGGACTTCCACTCTTTATGGTGCATTTACAGTAGGTATATGAGACTTAGTCACTCCTTTATGATTTGTAAATCCATTTGGAAGATTGCTTGCTAAATGTTGCAAGTTAATTATCTTCTGAACTTCCAGTTCAGTCTGACTAGTACGCAGATCTAAATAATGAAGATCTTTTATATTCCATGAAATTTCTCAACATTCTTTTAATTTTAGGCTTGTATCTCCCCTTAATGTCGAGAAATGATCTTCATCAAATATGCAGTCAGCGTATCGGTCTGTCTGTAAATTGATCCCCTGTTATGGGCTCTAGGTATTTAAGAATAGACGGAGATCCATAACCAATGTATATACCTAACTTTCGTTGAGGGCCCATAGAGGTACACTGTGGTGGTGATATAGGAACATAGACTACACAACCAAAGATTTACAGATGGGAAATATTTGGTTCTTTACCATACACTAGTTGTAAGGGAGAATAATCATGATATGTAGTCGGCCGGATTTGAATTATAGCAGAAGCATGTAAAACCGCATGTCCCCAACAAGAATAGGTAAGTTGGAATGTTGTAACCACTGTCTAGCAATTAATTAGATGAGCTTAATCAAAGTCTCAGTTAGGCCATTTAGGGTGTGGACGTAAGGAACTGAATGCTCCACTTTGATGTCTAATGCCATACGGTAATCATTGAATGCTTTCGATGTGAATTCATCAGCATTATCCATTCAAATTGATTTAATTGGATAATCAGGAAATTGTGCTCTAAATTCAATAATTTTAACAATAAACTTAACAAAGACATTATTTCGAGTTGATAATAAACACACATGAATCCACCTAGTAGAAGCATCAATTAGAACCATGAAATATCGAAATGGTCCTGATACTGAATGAATTGGTCCACATATATCATCTTGAATTCTTGCAAGGAAAATAAGAGATTCAATTCCAACTTTAGAACGAGAAGGTTGTACTATGAGTTTTCCCTTCGTACAAGCTTCACAAATCAAATCATTGAAAGAAGGGAGATTGCTACTTGGCATATTATGCCCAACTGAATTAGTAATCCAACACATCATATTTTGTCCAGGATGACCCAATCTCTCATACCATAATTTAAATGAATTTGGGTCTTTAAATTTTAAACTCATCGCAACATGATGATTAGTAGGTTAGATATAAGTATAATACAACCCTAAGAAGAAAGAGGGAAGTTTTTCAATGACTTACTTCTAGTAGCCACTTGATTGCATCATGAGAAAATATGCAATATTATTCTCAGTTTCAGTTTCAATATGAAAACCATTCAATCAAATATCTTTAAAAATGAGAATGATAAGTTTAAACTGTGGATATAATAACGCATCATTGATAATTAATTTTATACCCATACGGAGAAGTAATCAAGCTCTTTTAGAGCCCACTATTAAGATATTATCATTTTCAATTGTAGTAACACTCCCTTTTTTCTAAGTTAGATTTTGAAAAAATTTCCTATCTTTAAGAATAGTATGTGTGGTAGCATTATCCACTAAACACAAAATAATCTCATTCTCCATGAGTTGCTTTCCAAGAAATATGATACTCTATAACAAAAGTAAATAATAGAAGACATTTAATAAGTCATAATAATATAAGCAAACTTAACGAAAAGCACAATGTTTTGACAAAATTACAAGATAACAAAGTTAAATCGTCTGACATAAAATATAAAATATAATCACTCATCATCTCCGAAATCCTCAAACTCAACTTTCAATAAATCGTCAACATCATCATTTAGTGTCATGTTTGCTTCATGATTCACCTTGAGACGCCTTTCCCTTTTTCTTTTTCTTTTTTTTCCCCATTTTCTGATATGCCTCAACCAAATGCTTAGGTGTGCGGCATATACGAGACCATTGACCATCACATCCATACCTGTAACAAACTTGTCTTTGATCTTTGATTTTGCTGAGTTGGAATTGATTTTTGTGGAGGAGGTTTAACATTATTCATGTCCTTTCCACGACCTTGGACCCGATCAATATCATTAAAACTCAGACCACGGCCTCGACCACAACCACCTCTATAAATGGTATTTCCTCGATCTCTCCCTCTTCCATGTCTATTATTGTTTCTTTGAGATGTAGCATGTGCTTCAGGCATTGCTTGTGAACCAACTGGTCTTGCATTATGATTTTTTATCAATAGTTGATTATGTTTTTCTGCTACCAGTAATGCAAAAATTAGCTCAAAATGTGTAGCATAATTTTTGGCGATGTGCTATTGGAGTACAAGTTGATAGGTCTTTTGTATCATTTCAATCTCTATAATATTCTGCTTACAAAGCTTTAACTGTGAAACAATACGATGTAGAGTACAGTTGTATTTAGTCACAGATTTGAAATCTTGAAATTAGAGATTTAACTAGTCATACTATGCTTGAGGGAGAATTATGTCCATTTGTTGATCAAAGCGATCCTTCAGATAAAACAAGGGGATCCTTTTCATTAAGGTAGTCATTTTTCAAATCCTGATTAAGATGGTGACAGAGAAAAATTAGTGCCTTGGCCTTCTGGGCAGGACTACTTGGGAATCCGAGATAATAGTTTCGCTCAAATGACTAGAGGTGAGGTGAATCTCAACATCAAAAGCCCAAGACAAGTAATTATTACCGTCTAGAGCGAGCTTAGCAAATTCCCTCTTAGTGATATCAGACATTTTCAAAATCTACAATTATTTAATAAATCTGATATTAATATCTAGAAATACTATTCTTAACATATCAAATGAAATAGTATTATGGATCCTAATAGAGTAAACATGCTTAAAACTAAAAATCTCCACTGCTTTAGAAATCTAGGATAATAGTTTTGCCTAAGTGATGGAGATAAGGTAAAATATTATATATTTAGGTCACATCTAATATATATATAATTATCAAATATTTGGGAATATGGCAAGTTTGTATCAATTTGAACACTAAGAAAGTTCCTAGGAAAGCATGGAAAGGGTCACAATGGTTCCACTTAAAATCCAAACTCCTTAGACAATTCAAAGTTTTTTGACAAAACGTTCATGGTAATGCAAAAGTTGATACGTATACTTGTCAATCCTTCTTAAATATAATTTTAATAGAATCTGTATATTCATAAACATATCTAGATATATGCATCTTTAAAATCTCGAGTCAGAAAGTAATAAATCCCTCAAGGTCCCTTAATGGATATAAATTCACTTTATAAACGACAACTGTACAAGTTTCATATCAAAATATGAATAATGAATAAAGACATAAATTAGACATAAAGATTTTGTACTAAAACGAGTTTCCTAATTTCGTTGAATTCATATGCTAATCTTTAAATCATGTTTTCTTAGTTAATTCTTGGAGAAAAAAAATGCTTACAATATATGGATAGAAAGTTTTTTCAGAAAGGAACATAACCACATAAATTTCATGCCAAGACTCAGAACAAAAATACCCTAAAATTAGGTTGAAATTTAATGTTCGTAACAAAATTTTCAAATCTACACCTAGAACTTCAAATCTCCATATCCCATTTATTTCAAGGCCAAATTATGCAAAATAATACATGGTCAGAAAGCTTATTTAGATTGGGATCTAACCCTACCAATACCATACCATAAAACAAACAAACAAAACATAAAAATATAGCTTAAACTTTCTTCACGTTTTCGAATTCAAACATCTGAATCTTATCAAACACATAATATTGTGCCACAAAATTATATAGCACATATAACCAACATTCAAACATACATATAAATGATATCAAAATTCTGTCCATATTATATAATAGTTGTGCCAAAAAATAGAAACACAAATAATATATACATTCATATAATTTTAGAAATATATCGTTCACAGGGGAGGTAGAGCGCTCATGCTAATAACGTGTTGTAAATTTGTTGTTGTGAACGAGTTGTATAGTTTCAATTCAATCTGAATTGTCATTATACTAATAATGTAAATAAATATATAAATAGAGTGAAAGGACACACAAGAAAAATGGATAGAGAAACATATTTTCTTCTTTCATTTTATTCCAACACTGATAATATATAAAAGAATATGGTAAACCAAATGTTTAAAAGAATAAAGAATCAAAGGTTTAAGAGAATGAAGAGCCAAAGGTCTAAAAGAATGAAAAGTCCATCCATATTCATTGTATTTGCGACTTTCAGTAATGTCCACATTTAAACGTAACGAACGAGAAGTCATATTCGTTGGATTTACATCACTTTTCAGTTATTTTTAGATATATTTTATAAGTTGAATTCAATATAAATAAATTTTTTTAAAAAAATTAAATTATTTGGATATTTTTAAAAATATATGTTAATTTTTTTATTGGTGTAACCAGGAGTGTCACTATTAGAGATTTGGAATCTTGCTGTTATTACTGCAAACTTGTACTATATTATTATCACAATCATAGATTATTATTCTCATTGTATTCAATCTCGTAATCCCAACTACATTCATTCAATTTCCATTTAGAAACTCATACCTGAGATCTCCCTTTGGTCCTTTTTTTTTTTTCTCCTGAAGAATTGTCATCGTCAATGCTTTTGAGTTTATAATCGAGTTAGGAAGAAGATAATGTTGTTGTGTGTAGCACTGGGAGCTTGTAGGATCATTTGCTTGCTTGTTCTATACTTACTGCAAATTTAATCTCAAAGCTCGACGGTCCTTGCTCACTTCATGTTACAGAATATCGGTATGCTCTAGGGTTTTAGTTCATATTAATGTTTCTTTCTCTGTTAATTTTTTTTTAGGGTTTTGAACCGATTTGGTTCTACATGTTTGGGTCAAAAAACAATTCGGTGATTTAATTTTTTTTTCAACCATATCAGTTTTTCATGTTTTTACGGGTAGTCGGAATGATAAAATTGCGACACATTGTCAACTCTATGTAATTACACACAAAAGTCTACCATAACTTGAGCTCTCATTCACACACACACACACACACACACATACACACACACACACACACATATATATATATATATATATATTTATTTATATATATATGATACCTATAATTTGATATGTGTAATGAAATTCTCTTTCATGTAATCTAATTTCTCTATAATATAATTCCTACACCAATTGCAATTGTAGGTAATCAAAATTGTTGAAGTAAATGGATATTAAGGAACCCAATTATCAATAACTATGAAACTATAAGGCTCCATAACCTATACTTTTTGGATTACACTTTTTAGTATACTACTAAAATCTTATATATGCTTTTAACATATATTTTTTAAAAGAAACTTTTAAAGATAAACTAAAATCTGATGAAGTATGATATTAGTGTACTAAAGAGTGTAACATGGAGTATTGTACAAGACAATTCAAAATCAAACTATAATTCAATAACTTGGGATGGCAAAATTATGCACTCGACTGCATTATATTAAAAGGGTTTTGGATTGAGTAAGGCATGCAAATAGTTCATGTTTACAAATTCTTTGAATCATTAATCAATAGGAGAAATAAGATGGATAAAACTAAAAGACTGAGGTTAACGAACATAATGGCCACACTATGATCACGTGGTCAACACATGATTAATTTAGTGTAATTATCTACAAGAGTCTATTATAATTTGAGTTTTGTTATCTATTTTAACATATATATATATATATATATATATATATATATGTATAGAAAAGATATTTATAATTTGATATGCATAATGAAATTTTCATTCATGTAATCTAATTCCTTTATAATCTAATTCATTTATAATCTAATTCCTACACTAATTGCAATTGTTTTACTCAAAATTGTTGAAGTGAATAGATATTAAGGATTCATATTATCGATAACTAGGAAATTAAAGGCTCTATAACTTATACTCCTTGTGTTACACTTTTTAATATATTAATAAAAAACCTTACACATGTTTTTAACTGTTGTTTTTTTCCACATATATTTTATAAACTGAACTCTAATAACGTGGGATATTAGTGTGCTAAAAAGTGTAGTATGGAATATTATACTCGATAACTCAAAGTCAAACTATAATCCAATAACTCTTGGTAGCAAAATTATGCATTCGACTACATTATTTTAAAAGGCTTTGGATTGAGTAAGGTATGCAAATCATGCTTATAAATTCTTTGAATCATTAATCGATAGGATAAGATGGATGAAATGTTAAAAAAAAAAAAAAAGAGGTTAACCAACACAATGGCCACGAAGTTGGCTCTTTCATTCAGTTTAGCAATTAAACTCTGAAATCAATTAATTTAACCATTATAATTTACAATTTTTTCTTCTTTCCAATTTAGTCATTCCATAGTGGTTTGATTTAATAGCAGCTATGAATATAATTAATATCTAGTAATTATACCACATGGCTTGTCACAACGTAAAATTTTTTCATATCAGATAACTTAAGTGTACAATTTTTCCATGTCATCCAAATAATGTGTCTGTAAAAATTAATTAAAATAAATTAAAAAATACAAAAATTCTTTTAGTTAATGTGAAAATTTTAATTGACATTGCAAATCATGTGGCCTTATCACTTTGAAAAGATTGCACTCAAAATTATTATTCGATCTGATTATCATAGATTGGTTAAATTGTCAAACAACGTAGAGTAAAAAATCTAAATTGACTTGTTTTGTAGTTTAATACCAAATTGAAAAGGCCTAGTAAAATGTATATACATTTTGCTTGGTTCCATAAATAATGACATTTCTGATTTTTTTTTTTTTTTTTGACTTTACTTGATATGAAACATAAGACATATACGTACAGGGACATAGATTAGTCAATAATAGACATTACCAATAATTAGATTTAAACAAATTTTCAAATACTATTAAAAAAATTTAAATTTAGTTGCATTTATAGAGGCATAACTATTAATGTGATTATTAAAATTTTATTTTTTCATAACTTTCAAATGTATGAATTTTATTACTCAACTTTCTGAATTTGACAAACGGACCAATATAAGTTACATTATTTGAAAATTTTCACAAAAATAAAATGGTTACATTGAAAAAACTTACAAAGTAAATGATTTATTATCAAATTCCATAAAGTTAAATTGTTAAATTAATAAAATTAAATAATCAAATTAATACGTTTAAAAGTTAAATGATCGAATTAGAAGAAAAATAATACAACTTCACCTCTGTATAACTGTAGTGCTATGATTGATCCGACTTAAGTCAAACTAATCTCATCCTTTTAGTTGAGATTGATTAATGACCTTACAATTTTTTTTCATAAATTTCTTAAAACCGACTTGTATAATTAAGGATTAAAATTTTGGTCATGGGCCTTAGCTCTGATTGGCCCAATATATAATTATTTTATTGATCTGTTGATGTTGAAGTTGAAATGGAAATGGAAAATTCTATGGGATAATTGATTAGTAATACTTTATACTATTTAAAATTTTATGAATATATTTCTTTTAAAACTGAATACAATAAGGAAATTGAGTAAACGAAAATAACAATTCCAATATACTGAACTTATTTATGCAAAACATTTATAATTTTCTAAAGCATGTTATATATAGATTCAATTTCTATGTCGGAACAACATGCTTCACAAAAATTTGCATCTTCTTTAGTTTCATCTATTGACCAATGCCTTTTCTTCGAGTGTTGCATTGTGCAACATTTTGGTCTTTCTTTCTGGATAGATGGACTTCTCCAAATTTCACTAATCATTAACTGTAAACTTTCACGATGTCCCTTCACTTTGTCTTTCATGGTTCTTGATTTCTTCATGTCACCCAATATGGTTATTCCTTTCTGCTTCAGTTCTTCATCACCTGAGAAGATATAAACAACCCCAAGTGCGTAATAAGCTCCCATATGTCCTAAATTTGCTGATTCTGTAAGACAATGGATCGCCAAATCCAATCTTGCACCACAAAAATAGTGCTTCACTCCAGTTCTATACAATGCTTCTGGATTTTTGTTGTCGTAGCACTTCTTGAAGAATTGAGAATGCTTTTCCATGTCGTGCCATGCAACCATTGGAAAGTTCTTTAGGGACACTTGTTGGTATATGCAACCTTCCTCATCCTCACGAATTTGGTTAAACTCCTTACAACTGCAAATAGAAAAAATATATATATTATTAACTGAAAAAAGACACTAATTAATAAATCAGGGAGAAAATAGTAATTTAAACTTACATTGATTTGGTGATCAAAAAATCGGTAAAAGAGGACGCAGCAACATGTCCAATGATCTCTGTAATGAGTTCTCGAGGAATGTGGAGAAGGGACAATGGTGATTGTTGTTGCTTATACATTTTTCTTCTTCTTCTTCTACCGCTTTCGAATCCTAATCTTCCGCTCAATCTACTGTTTGCTTTTAAGTTTTTTTTTTTTTTTATTGAATGGAATGGATTGGATTAGTATGGGAAGTTGTTCTTGTGTAGAGGTTTGATTTCCTAATCCTGTCACGAAAAGGATTGGTTGGGGAAGAAGCTCTCTTTTTGGGAAGTTCCTAATCCTGTCATGAATAGGATTGAGGATTGAGCTCTCTTTTTGGGATGTTCTTCTGGTGACAGGCTTTCGTTAATTACTACTATAATAAAATTTTTCCGAAATCCTTCTGCGCTTTAGTTTTCAAGTCCTTTCCAATTTGGGATTGGCTTTTATTATATTACTACTAGGTACTCTCCAATTTGGATTTGGCTAGGTAGATGGCGGTCAATGTGATGAGGCTCATCATTTTATTTATTTATTTATCTTTAATTTGGTATTATATTATGATTTAAAAAATATTTAATTTTTATTCTCATTTTTTTTATCGCAAAATAGCCAATTTAGTTACATAATTTTTTTGTTTTCATCATATAATCCATTTTTTATCTTTTTTCTTTTAAGGTCCCATAACTTTTTATCGATAACCAATTAGGTCCTATAATTTTTTTGTTTTATCATTTTTTGTTTTAAGATTCCATAACTTTATATCATTTTTTGACCTAGTTGGTCATCAGTAAAAAGTTATGGGACCTTAAAATATTGAAAATAAGATATGGACCTATATGGTCAAAATAAAAAGTTATGAAACCTTAAAAGATAAAAAAAATGATATGGACCTATATGATCAAAGCAAAAAAACTATGGGACTAAATTGGTCATTTAGGCTTTATTTATTATCTTAGGATTTGATTTGGAAAATTTTTTACTATGTAATTAGAATAGGCAATAACGTTTATATAAATAAATATATATATATACAAGTCAATTTTAGGTTCCCTTTGGGAACATCCCAATGGATGGAATGACGAATGCCTAAACAATAGGTTTAGAGTTCGAATATCACCGACACCTAAAAAAAAAAAGTCAATTTCAGGTTGCTAATAGTATAAAAGAGTAATGGAATGTTTTAAGACATAACATTTGATTAATTTTACATTTTGATCCTTAATCTATTTTTTTGATCATGTTGGTTCTCGAACAAATTACTATTGGACTGCTTGGTCCTTCAAATCCTATTCTTTAAAAAACAATCGAAAAGTTCAGACAACAACCTCTTGATCAAATTAAAAGGGCAAGTTTAATACTACATTATTCAATTTGTAAAAAATTTGTATAAATTGAAATTTTATTGAGTTAAATTCATGTTTCGGACTTAACTAAATTCCATTTCTTATTGAGTCAGAATTTGAAATTTAGTTAAATAGGATTTCAGTTAATATATGTTTCTAACCAGTTGAATGATATAGTATTGAATTTGCCCCAATTAATTTGGTCAAGTGGTTGATGACTTGTGTTTTCCAAAAATACCATTAGAAGAATCATGTTGTTCAACGATAATTTATTTGAGGATTAATACAATCAAATATATATATATATATATAAGGATCAAAGCGTAAAACTGATTAAAAATTATGCCCTTAAATGTCCAATTATTCTACAATAAAACTATCAAGAATTTTTGAAGAAAATGCTTTCATCAAATTGAGAAGAACAACTAAATGACGAAAACAGTAAATTTGGGATACATAACAAACCCATTTAGCAGAATTCAGATTCTTTTGAAACCCTACAAAAAAAAGGGGGAAGGTCAATGCCCCTCACAAAGAGTTATTGACCAATTCAATTCTCAAATTATATTTTTTTGGAAGTTTTAGTCCCTAAAGGTTTTTTTTGGCATGTTTAATCCTTAAAATATTTTCAGGTTGATTATTTTGGTCCTTTTGATCTGATTCTACAAAAATTTCACCTGAATTTGGAGTCAACGGTGGACTGACCAAGATGGAGATGGCATTTCCGTCATTACATTGTACATTAGATAAAATTTATAATAAAAAAAAAAAAACGGAAACTACCGCTGGGTTAAAAAAAAATTCTTCTGCTTTCAGCTCTTCCACTTACTAATAATAAGGAAAAAATGGAGTGCAAAAAAAACCTTGGGTTTGATTGCTTTTCCATGGAGTTCAAAATTCAGGGATTCATTTGATAAGAAGGCGGAGTCAGGGGAGGCAAAGAAGATTCAGAGAATGTGTGTTTTGGAGTACCTGGGCATGACTCCCAGATGACTGGAATAGAACTTGCTGCTGTTCCCGCATAGTAAAGTACTCTAAAAGATGCTTCTAAAGTGATCGATAAAATGCACAATTGAATGAGAATTATCAATATTTAAAATGATTCAAAGCTTTCTTCTTTCCTTCCAAATCTCTCTTCTGATTTTCTCTGCAAAATCCATTCGGATGTTTGAATGGCAAATTCGTTGATTTGTAACCACTGGGACAAATACCAAAGAATGGATCCTTCTTGAACTTGATGTATGTATGACAATGTTTTCTTCATTTCTTTTGGGGGGCTTGAGTTGATAATTTGAATTTCTGAGAATCTGAAGCTTTGATTTTAAATGGGGATTTTCCCCCCATTTTTATGAATTAGTAAGTGTCTGTGTCTGTTGTCATCATGTTGATTTTAGGAAGAAAATTTTTTTTAACCTAGCTGTAGTTTCCATTTAAAAAAAAAAAAAAAAATTCATTCATCTGATGAACAGTGTAATAACAGAAATATCCTTTCCATTGTGGTCTGTCAAGTGTTGACTTCAAAATTTGGTGACATCTTTTAAGAATCCGATTAATAGGATCAAAATAACCAACTTATAAATTGTTAAAGGACTAAACAAATAAAAAAAAACTTTAAGGATCAAAATTTTAAAAAAATATATATAATTTAAAAATTGAATTGATCAATAACTACCCTCACGACTCTCATCAAGAAGTACTAAGTCATACTGACATGACATAAACCTAGCCTCCAAAAGGCCTCAATCATGAGAATTATAGGTAGAAAAGTTCTAAATTTTCTCATTTAAATCAAATAAAAATGTCAAAAATTTAATTTGACCGGTTCTTTGGTTTAATTGAAAGTCACTTACGGGCGAAACCCCTCCCATTGGTCAGAAAAGTCCTTTATGCCAGTAGAGTATAAATCGAGGGATGTGCACGAACCGATAGAGGACAGGTGGAGAGTACCCCCTCTCATTGGTCATAAAGGCTCCTTGTACCAGTAGAATGTAAATCGAGGGATGTGTACGAAACAGTAGAGGACAGAAACAGTAGAGGACAGGCAGAGATTACGTAATGAGTAGGTAGTCAACTCGAGACATTACCCTTGTTGAGACAGTCACTTGTCGAACCAACTCAGGACAATGTCCTTGACGAGGTTCAAACCCTTACCTGCCATTGGAGTTAACCAAACTTCATATCTACCTTACCAACTCGTCTGTATCCCAAAAGCTAATTTGACCGGTTCTCAATTCTAAAATCCGTGATAATTTCTCTAATAAAAATGTCAAAAATTTCATTTGACCGGTCCTCAATTCTATAATCCTTTTCCCAAAGACGAAAAAGAAAAACAAAAAAAGAATCCTTGCTATTTTCTCATCTTTTTGTTTTTGACGAAGTCATCCATGTGAGAAGTGAGTGTTTTCTTGAGCCTTAAGCCATGGAGTAAACATATATTTAATATAAAATAGTCATGTTTGACCGCTCAATTTTCATCTCTATATCACCAAAACCACAAGATTATCATCTGATTCGTCGTTTCTACGTTTGCTCCTGACTAGAATCAGGATGGACTATGGCAGCTGGGCTTTCATTCTTGTGGTTACTCTCTGCATCTCTTCACTCCTTAAATCCTTCTTTAGTTTGTTGAATGGTAGTAACAAGAAGACAAAGCCAGAGTTTGTTGGGAGACTCCCTCCTGGGCCTCCCACAGTTCCGTTCATTGGCAACTTACTTTGGCTGCGCAAGTCCTTCTCTGAACTGGAGCCTGTTCTCCGCAACCTAAAGGCCCGGTACGGCCCTCTTGTCTCCCTTCAAATCGGCCATCGTCCGGCCATATTCATCGGGAGCCACTCCCTCGCCCACAGAGCCCTCGTCCAGGATGGTGCCATCTTCTCCGACCGTCCAAAGTCTCTTCCCACAGCCAAAGTCTTCCACCCCAACCAACGCAACATCAGCTCTGCTCCCTATGGCCCAACCTGGCGCCTCCTTCGCCGTAACATAACCTCTGAGATTTTTCACCCTCATCGTATTAAGTCCTACTCCCGGGCTCGCCGCTGGGTCTTAAGCATCCTCCTCCGCCGCTTTTTGTCAAAGGCGAATCAGGTTGACCTTGTCGGGGTCAAGGTGGTAGAGGATATCCGATACGCTATGTTCTGTCTGCTGGTGCTCATGTGCTTCGGGGACAAGCTCCAGGAGAAGCAAATTCAAGAAATCGAAATTACCCTGCGCCATATACTGCTGAGTCTAGGCAAGTTCAATTTTCTTAATTTCTTTCCCAGATTGGGGAAGATTTTATTTCGCAGCCGATGGAAAGAGCTATTGCAGTTACGCAAAGACCAAGAAAAAGTGTTGATTCCCCTGATTAGAGCTCGAATTGAATCAAAGAGGAGACCCCAAGCAGAGGAAGAGGAAGTCGCGGTGGCATACTTGGACACACTGGTAGATTTGGAATTACCAGACGAGAAGAGAAAGCTCAACGAAGGGGAACTGGTGAGCTTGTGCAGCGAGTTCGTAAATGCTGGAACAGATACTACCTCCACCGCCTTACAATGGATTATGGCCAATCTGGTGAAATACCCAGCTCTTCAGGAAAATCTCTACCGAGAGTTGAGGGAGGCTGTGGGTCAGGGGCCAACTCTAACATCCACTACTGCAGAGGAGAAGGAGAACATGAGGGTGATTGAAGAAGAAGATCTACAGAAGATGCCCTATCTGAAAGCAGTGGTGCTGGAAGGGCTAAGGCGTCACCCTCCGGCACACTTCGTCCTGCCTCACGCTGTGACCAGAGACTTGGAGTTGGGGGGATATGTAGTCCCCAAGAACGCAACGGTGAATTTCATGGTAGCGGAGATGGGTTGGGACGAGAAGGTGTGGAAGGATCCCATGGAGTTCAAGCCGGAGAGATTCTTGGGAGGAGGGGAAGGGGCCGATTTTGATATAACAGGGAGCAGAGAGATCAAGATGATGCCATTTGGTGCCGGGAGGAGAATATGTCCCGGCATGGGGTTGGCACTGCTGCATTTGGAGTACTTCGTTGCCAATCTGATTTGGTACTTTAGATGGGAAGCAGCTGCTGCTTCGGAGGTTGATCTCTCGGAGAAGCAAGAGTTCACTACGGTGATGAAAAATCCTCTCTTAGCAAAGATTTCTCCTAGATTTTGAATTTTGCTTCTGCGGCTTCATATTAATAATTAATACTTAATTATAATAATTTAGTAATAATAATAAGTATTGTATTTAAGTAAGAAGCTAAAAAATGGAATCTCCATGACGAATGCTTCCCCTAACATGTTAGGTGCAGGCGCAGCACATGGATGGAAAATTTTCCCCCCTTTTGGAGGTTGGATGTCTCATGTCATGTCATCCCCACACTTTGTGTATTTAAAATGAATAAATTGAAGCGTTTGAGTAATCATTTTGATTTTAGAAGACGAGGGATTTATTTTTAGATGATTTAAAATAAAAACAAGATTATTTAATTTCAAAGAAAGGATTTTGTTTTATTATTTTGATTATCAATTTAGAAATATATCTATTAATTACTTAACATTGTTGATTTTATAATATGGTTATTTAACTTTGTATTATTAGACAATTTAGTTATTAATTTTATAAAATTTATTACCGACTAGTATTTAGTTGTGATTAATTTGTCAAATTTGTAAATTAAAGGGTCAAATCAGAGAAATAAAAATTAAGGTGCAACTTTGATGGATTTTGATAATAAAATAATATAAATTATTCCATTTAAATAAAATATTTTAAACTTTAATAAATCCTTTTAAAATTTTATTAATAAAAAGACTGAAAGCCACGATGAAGCTAATTGGTGTTTGAATTTGAAATTGGTTACATATGTAATGTGCATTGGAAAAGTGGCAAGTAAGTTGATTTTTTCAGACTCATTTTACTTAAGGAGACAAGGTGACCATTTCAAGAATCTCTCGTCATTGCTCTATTAGTATTTTTTGGACATTAAAGGGTTAGAAAAAAAATTACTACTATTTGATTTCTACACTTTTTACTAAAACATTTTTAATGTATTCATAACAATTTCTTTATATTGGTAATAATTTTGTGTAAGTTGCAAGATAAGATAGAGATGGAAACTGATTTTTTTTTTTTCCCTTCCGTAAAATTGGTTCATTAAAGTTACATTATTTTCAATTTTTTTATCACAATTTGTTGATTTGTATTAAGGGCTTTTAGTCAAAATGGTCCCAAATATTTGGACCAAAACATGGTTAGATCTCTTATGTTTTTTTTTTTTTTAGCCATTAAGATCCTATATTAATCTACAAACACCTAAGGTTCAAACTATCCAATTTGGGCCATTTTCATGGCGGCGCCGATCACCTAACAAACTTGTCAGAAATTCTTAGGGGCAAAATTGTTCTTACATTTTAATCTAAAAAAAAAAATTGCAGCAAAATAAAAAAAAAACACAAAAAATTTGTTTTTGTTTCTTTTAGCCTATTCCGGTTCCAAACCCTTCTCAACAGCCTCACTGTTCATTCACGATCGACATTGACATCGACAGCAGCAACTTCATCTTGAAGTGGCTTTCGATCGATAGCAGCTGTCGGAATGAAGATACTTCACAATGAAGATCACAAAACGGAAAGTAAAAAACATACTGGTAAGAATAATTTTGCATCAATAATTGTAGTTTGATGCTCTTGATCTTGAAAAATTAAAACTGATTTTATGGGTTTCCTCCTCTTCACATGCGACAAAGAATTGTTCCTATTCAAATGTGGTGTCTTCCTTTTTGGGGTTATTTTATTCTTTATATCTATCTTAAAATAGATTTTTTGACTTTCAATACTTTGAACATGACCTGTTTTTTGAATACTTTCAATTCTTTTAAAATATAACATGTTTTTTATTATATTGTGTGCTAGCTTGTCTATCGTGTGGTCCCAAAAAATTTTCGTTTAGATATTAGCTGTAGAAAATTGACAATCCTATCTTTATCATGTGGTCCTAAGAGTCCTATTTCTTAATTAATATGGCAGGTCAAAGCATCATATTGAAAATTTATTGTGGAGGTCATTTGTTGGGACCGACCTTGTCTGAATTTGTTGGTGGGAAAGTTGAAGACTTTCAGTATTCTTCTAGGGATGAAAATACACTCTGCCATCTAGGTTCTATTTCATACAAGTTAGGAGTGAGAGAACTATATTCATTGTATTATTGGAAGATCTATTTCATACAAGTTAGGAGTGAGAGAACTATATTCATTGTATTATTGGAAGATTGGTCTAATGGGTGTTGATTTCTATGAAAGGAAGAATACTACTCAGTGAAGAAGATGTGGAAAAAATGGTTAAAGTTGGAGAAGAAAAAGGGATGGTAGAAATTGTCATACGAATGAATAAATACTAATATTTATTTGGAGTCTACTTTAGGTATAAATATGAATTCCACTTGTCAACACTTCTGATTCATTTGATGCAGGTAATAGTTGCAATGATGTAGGGATTGTCGAGGACTACCTTGGTTCCATCTAGATTTCTCAAGAAAAGCTGCAAGCTGTCGTGAGTCCTAAGAGGAAAAAAATAAAATCGTGGATGACAAAAGTAAAAAAATTGAGGGAAAGTTACTGTCAAAGGTCTACTGGAGCTGCCCATGAAAAGTTGTAAATTGAACCAAAACCTAAGAGAAAACAAAAGGTGTTTGGTTCATCAAATGCAATGTATCCAACAAAATAAATAAATAAATAAGTGTCTTAGTTCTTTTTGGATCTCAACAGATGAGTTGGTACCTGCCACAAGTCCTAGGGATTCTAAGAGAGGCAACAAAAAAATTCAGACAAAAAAAAAAATAGTAATGCAAAAGTTGATTCTAGTGTTGGAGCTAAAAGATATGTGGATTCAGCATATGAGAGTCAGTCAAATCTTGAAGAATTTGAAGATGAAGATGGAAAACATAAGAAAAAGGGAAAATAGGCCATTGCAGATCGGAGGGGTGATGTATCATTCCCAACTCAAAGTTCTCAGGTACTATAATGCTCTTTCATTCTCAAGTTTTGCTATATTAATTTTGAATTTTAACCAACATTGTTTGGTACAATATTGCTGGTAAGTAATACAACAAAAAGAAAGTGTGGGATTTGCCATGTATTTGGACATACCTCGAAAAATTTCCCTAGTGAAGAGGCCAAGAGGACATTCAAGAAGTCTTTTTCTTGATGCACGAACAATGTCGAAAAGAATGACTAAATAGAAGAAAAGCTGGAAAACTACGAAAACTCTCTAGTTTTCGAAAAACGACCAAAGTCGAAAATTATCAATTAATCAAAAACTGCCGAAAACAATGAGAAATGAAATATTTAAAGCCCTAAACAAAACCTAAACCTAATCGGAACTTTAAAATAATGAAATTACAAAAATACCGCAAAAAAAAGAAAATTACAAAATTGCCCCTAAAAACAAAAAAATTACAATAATGTCACTAAAAATAGAAAAATGCCCAAAACACCATCAAGACGACTTTGGATGGCCGAAAAACACCTTACATCATAGCATAGCAGTGACTTTTGTTCGTTGGCTAGTTCCAGGTCACCCAATCAAATTTGAGCCTGATCTGAGCTTGGACCAGTCATCTCGAGAATTGTGTCCGGCATCATCTTCCCTGGCTAGGAGAAGATTCGCCCTCGAATCTGACTCGTCCTCGCCATCTACATCATCCGCAAAACCTTAGTCGTCCTCGGATTGGTAAGGTGACAAGTCAACTACATTGAAAGTGCTCGACACATTGTAATTACCTGGCAAATCAATCTTGCAGGCATTGTCATTAATCCGCCCCAATACCTTAAATGGCCCATTTGCATGCGGTTGCAATTTTCCAAATCTGCCTACCATAAATCTCTCCTTCCTCAATCGAATCCAAACCAGATCACCCTCCTTGAACCCTACCTTTTTCCAATGCTTGTTGACCCTTTGCATGTAATGTAAATTCAGCTGATTAATCGGATCATGGACTTGGGTATGTAACTCCTTGATCTGCATAGCATGCTCCTCCACATCCAAACTGAACTTTTAATGGACTGGCAATGGATTGAGGTCTAATAGGGTAGCTGGATTGCGTCCGTAAATAATCTTGAACAGACTCTTCCCCGTCGTTCAATTCACTGAACAATTGTACGCAAACTCGGCCTGTGGCAGCACCAAGTCCCTCTGCCGGCAGATTTCCCAAGCTTCTATTCACCACTTCCGTTTTGCGGGTGATGAGAAGAGCTGAACTGCAATTTGGTGCCCAAATGCTGCCAAAGAATTCGCCAAAAATGACTGACAAATTTCACATCTCTATCGAAAATGATCGACTTGGGATCTCCATGTAATTTGACAATCTCCTGCAAGAACAACCTAGCTTCCTATGAAGCATAAATAGTTTTGTTGCAAGGAACAAAACGTGCCATCTACGAAAATCGATCTACCACTACTATAATCGAATCCTTGTTCCTTTGTGTCCTCGGCAGCCCCAAAACAAAGTCCACGCTGATGTCTTCCCAAGGTGCCAACAGAACAGGTAATGGCAAATACAATCCAGCATTGCTACCTTTAGTCTTAGCAATATGACAGGTTTTGCACCGCTAAACACATCGGATCACGTCCCGCTTCTCTATTTTTTGAAAAAACGACCAAAGTCGAAAATGATCAATTAATCAAAAGCTGCCAAAAACAATGAGAAACGACATATTTAAAGCCCTAAACAAAATCTAAACCCAATCGGAACTTAAAAATAATGAAATTACAAAAATATCCCAAAAAATAGAAAATTACAAAATTGCCTCTAAAAAAAAGAAAAATTAAGACAATGCCACTAAAAACGAAAAAATATCCAAAACACCATCAAGAAAACTTCGAATGGTCGAAAAACACCCTGCATCACGGCATAGCGGTGATTTTTGTTCGTTGGCCAGTTCCGAGTCATCCGATCAAATTTGAGCCTAATCTGAGTTCGGACCAATCACCTCGAGAATCATGCCCGACATCACTTTTGAAGTGAATTGAATATTAGCATTTGATATTTTTGTGCTATGGTATGGACCTGGTAACAAATTTAGCCCCTGTACAGAATTCAATTTCTGTGTTCTTGTACATTCTGTCTATCTATGTATATTTTTTTGCTATATCTAAGTTGCTAACTTCTTCCAAACATGGTGTAGTGATACCTAAAACTAGGAACTTTTTAATCTAAGAAAACATCTTTGTGGACTGTCTGAAATATAAGTCAACTCTATGAATATTTTTCATCCATCTTAAATATTCATGCATTCTTCTTGATTTTCATTGCCCTATGATGGTGTTTCAAAATCTTGGGATGTTCAGGGCTATCAAAATGATGTAATTTGAACTTTATAGAGAGTTTGTTTTCATGACTGCCAATTCTGTTGTATCTAAAGAATATTCTTTCTAAATGATTAACATATGTGTTTCTCTTCTGATTCTCAAACTTTCAAAAATGACAACACACCTTTTTATTCAAGTTTGCATATGTAATTTGCTTATCTAAACTTCTGGCAATTTTGTTGTATATCATATAATAATGCTTCTTGGCTGTACATGAGGGATGATGAATGGAGTGGGAATGGTTTCTACCTTTTGTACTTAGAGGAAATGTTTATAGGTATCATCTGAATATGATAAAGGGTGAATTACCTCATTAATTAGAAATGTATATATTGTTTATGCTATAAATGATTTATGTTCTGTTTCAAAATGCCCAGGAATTAGAAGCCGAGGTATCACTACTTGAAAAGCAAAGAGATCAACTGGAAGCTGAGTTGAAAAAGGTCTTTCACTAATCATTTAAGTATGAATCTGCTTTATTTGCAATGCTAAGTATGAATCATCCGGAGAAAAGGTTCGTTTATCAAAATCTACTTTGTCAGCAGGAGAGTTGCCTAATAGTCAAAACTGTGTCTTCAAATGTAAGGACTACTCCTTTGGCACCTTCAAATGGTGGTCACAGGACTTCATCCGATAGCAATTGTCATAATATTCCTGACATTGGTCTTAATCGGAATTTACAGTTGATGTTAACTATGAAAATTCAGCAAAAATGTTACCTGAAAATTTGGGTGAGGATTCTCTTGCAAAGAGGAGGGATAGGCGTCGCCCTCTTGTTCTAGTACTTCAAGATAGTTCCAAATTACCAGTTTCTGTCTTACAGCCTGATGGTAATATATCGGAGGAGGAGGAGCGTGGGCTAGCATTTCATTCATAGTGTCAAGAGCTGTTCTGGATATGGCTCATGGTTTAGTGTGGCAGTGTTTTGTTTATATCTCTAGCTAACTCTGTAGTTGCATTTGATTCTACTTATTACACAGTGGTTTCCTGAGACTATGAGGAAAGTGATAAATTATACTTGTATATTACTAAAGTCTTATTTAATGCAATCATAAACTTTTCTTCTGCAATCTTGTATATTTGATTCTACTCTGAAGTCTTATTACACAGTGGTTTAATAAAAATGTTCTTATAGTTTATATGTGAATTTTTGTTCATATTTTCTAAAGTCGATATCAAGGGGTAAGATATTGATTTTTGACTTCTGAGTCACCAATCTGCAACAGGCTGTCCCATATCTTGATTGGAGATTTGAATGCTCACATTCTTCATTTCATTTTTGGTCAATCCATCACTGGGTTAAATGATTAGGTTAAAACTTCTTTCCTAGAACTGACATCTTCCCTTTTGAAAAAACCAAGTTACATAAGCTAGTAGTTAAGTTATTATTAGCCTTTTAAATAGTTTAATTTTGTAGTCCTTTACCCATAATCTATGGACCTCCATATCTGTTTCCAGATGCAATCACAGTATTTAGCAGACCACTACACTGCATTTGCACTCTTACTCTAAGGATCTGCACTTGCACATATCTGAACTTACAGTTTAAATATCAAACCATAGATCTATTAAACTTAGACTCAGATTTGGTCATAGTGGTGACAGTATTCTTTTCACTTCTATAAATAATAGGATGCCATGACATTGTGATGATTTGGGAGCATGAATTGATCATGATCAACATAATTTGCATGAGTAGTCTGGAAAATGCTTACTGTTATAATGGGTACATATCCTAATAAATGAGCCTACATGCTATTTGGTCTGACACCCAACTGCATAAACCATGTGTTTTTTGTAGCAGAATTTAAAAATTCTTTGTTGGTTGCTTCATTTAATTACCACAATCGATGAAGCAAATCTTGTGAAGTTTTTTCTTGCTGCACACCATACTAAGGGGTCTTAGAAAGTTTCAAGAAAGTACTTTACAACAACAATGAGTTTTTGTTGTTTGAAATTTCTTTGTTTTCTATTGTTGGTCGGTATTTTCGTTTCCTTTCAGCAAATGGAGAGGCCATGCCCTTATATCATTGCCAGAAAACACAACTATTCCCGCAGTCTTCCTTTTTAGAGATTCTGTGGTACACTGCTTCTGGATCAGGAGGATTTGATCCACTTAGATCTCAAGTTGTGGTACTCGTTTTTTTCCCACAAAAAGCTTACAAATTTTTTTTCTTCATACTTTCGAGTTTATCTCAAAACTGTTATTAATTGACAATCATTTTGATTTTCCAGAATGTTTTATCACTGTCAAAGCAACTACAATTGTTCCAAGAATATGTATCAAGGCTCGAAGAGATTGATGGAGAAGAAAGAATAGAAACGATATTGCAAAACAGCTTCTATGTTTTAGTAAGTGGCAACAATGACATTATCAACACCTATTTTGGCTCCCCTCTCAGGAAGTTCCAGTATGATGTTTCCTCCTACACTGATTTTATGCTCGGCTATGGCTCTGCTCGACTATGGCTCTGCTTTTATACAAGTAACTATTCTAGATTACATTAGTCCAAAAACATTTACATTTTATATAAGAAATTTCTCCAGACAGTGAAACTAATATCAACTCTTAGTCTTATTTTGAAGGATTTGTACAGATTAGGGGCTCATAGGATCAGTGTCCTTGGTCTTCCTCCCCTTGGCTGTGTGCCATCCCAAAGATTATTGAAAGGAGGACCAGAAAGTAACTGTGTAGAGAATTACAACGAAATGTTAGAACTATTCAACTCAAAGCTTGCAGCTGAAATAAACCATCTAAGTAGCAAATCTACAGATGCAAGGAAAGAAAATCTTGACAAGAAGATCGTTGAAGAACAATAAAAGGGAACGAAAGGAAAGCAAAAGCTTAGGAGGTTCCTCAAAAGGAAAAAAAAAAAAATTCTTCAATACATCCTCCCAGTGCACTTTCGAGCTCCACAATCACAAATCTTTTTCTTAATGTTTCCTTTGGCATCACAAACACGATCAATTTTGTAATTGTAATCATACGAGAACTCTTGCAAAGCGGATATTTTTCTGGTAGCAAAGAGCTTTATGTGAGGCACTCTCTTGTCGTCAGTATCATACAAAACATTCTGAGCATAAAGATTTGGTGAACAACTATGGTTGATGAAGTTCCCAACAATCCCATATTCAGCTGCATCAATTGTAAACCCATCTCAGTTGTCCAAATCAAAGAGAGATGCAAAATTGTTTTTACCTGTATGTTTTTTACTTCCCGTTTCGTGATCTTCACTATGAAGTGTTTTCATTCCGGTGATTGCTGTCGATCATAAGCCATTTCGCGATGAAGTTGTTGCTGTCGATGTCGATCGTGAATGAACGGTAGAGTTGTTAAGAAGGGTTTGGGACCAGAATGGGCTAAAGAAACAAAAACAGATTTTCTGTGATTTTATCTTATTTTGCTGCAATTTATTTTTTTAAAAAAATTAAAGTATAAAAACAATTTTACCCTTAAGAATTCCTGACAAGTTTGTCAAGTGATCGATGCTGGCATGAAAATGGTCGAAATTGAGTGGTGTGGATCGTAATAACTATCCGTAAATTGATATGTGACCCTAATTGCTGAAGAAAAAAAAAAACATAAGGATCCAATAATGTTTTGATCTAAACAAATGAGATTATTTTGACTAAAAGTCCTTCGTATAAATATTAAAAAAGTTGTTATCTGCTATGATAGGGTAAGAATGATGTATCAAATATGGTAAATGCAAATTATGGCCATTTAATAATTTAACTATCGGAAAGACATGTCCTATCTTTATCTTTTAGCACCTATTAAAAACAGATAAAAATTCTGCATGATTTTAAATATGTATGATGCGCTAGATGCAGAATTTCTATTAGTAATTGCAGTAGGAATGTTAAAAAAAAAAATCCAAAAAATTAATAATAATAAAATTGGAACAATTAAACAGAAAGTCAAAATTTGTAGACAATCAATAAATATTAGTGATATTTAGGCTTTGTTTGTTTTTTTTCGGTTTAAGGGGAAAGTCCTTGCGGGCAAAATCCTCTCACTGGTCACAGAGGTTCCTTGCTCCAATGAGTTGTAATGGGTTATAAATTGAGGGATGTGCACGAACTAATAGAGCACAGGAAAAGAGGACGTAACGAATTGCGTCAGTGGATTGTAAATCGAGAAATGTGCACGAACTAGTAGAAGACAAGCGAATAGGCTGTTTGGAACAATTAAACAGAAAGTCAAAATTTGTAGACAATCAAAAAATATTAGTGAGTTGTAAATCCGTAACGAATACGGATAGACTGTCAGCTCAGGACATTGCTCTTGTCAAGGTTTGAACCTCTGTCTACCGTTGGAGTTTACCAAACGTTCTTCCTGCCTTGTCAGTTCGCCTATGCTCGTGGCAGGCTTTGTTTGTTTTACTTCTGCATAGTTGTTTGAACTACAGGATTTCGATGGATATAGGATTATAATGATATATTTTGTGATACATCAATTTTATATATATATATATATATAGCTTTTCAGTTATTTTTGGATATATTTTATAAGTTGGATTCTATATAAATAAATTTTTAAAAAATAAATTAATTTGTTTAGATATTTTTAAAAATATATATTAATTTTTTATCAATGTAATTAGAAGTGTCATACAATATTAAAAGATTCAGAATCTTGCTGTTATTGCTGCAAACTTGTAGTATAATTGTGAATTTATTGTTATTATGGCAAATACCACACGATTATAGGAAATGTAAGGGTCTTGTTGATTCTTTTTTGTCACTTCTTTTATTATGCAATACACATTTTCAGTAAAAATCAGTTTCCCGGTAATGTTTGACAGTATGAAAACTCTTCAAATAAAATTTTAGATTAATGTAATTAAGAAAATCTTAAAATAATGTTTTAGATTAATATATTTTTAAGTCTAAAAAAATAAATTCACATATTAATCTCAAATTATTATTTTGGTACATAATAATATGGGATGAAGTATAGTATACTAGGAAGTTTTATCTAAATTTTGTGGATTATTATTAGTTAATAGTATACATTTCTTAATCCAAATTATTGCCGCTAGCGTTCCCGCTATTCCTAAAACGACGTATAACGGGAGGAGTTTTCACGCGTGCTTTGCACGTGCAACTTTCATCTTTCCACTCTCCGACACTCTCCCCTTCTCTCTCCTCATTTCTTTTCCCCAGAGTTTCTCCACTCTGCAATTCCGCTCTCCTCCTCCTCCTGCTTCACCAAAGCTTCCATATCCAATCTTCTCTTCAGCTCCGTTCTAATTCCTCTCCCTTCGCTATTATTAAGAATCACAAGCATAGATTATTATTCTCTCATTGTATTCAATCTCTTACTCCCAACTACATTCATTCAATTTCCATTTAGAAACTCAAACCTGAGATCTCCCTTTGGTTCTTTTTTTTTTTTTTTGTTTCCTTCCGAAGAATTGCCATCGTCAATGCTTTTGAGTTAACAATCGAGTTAGGAAGAAGATTTTGTTTCTGTGTGTAGCGCCAAGAGCTTGCAGGATCACTTGCTTGCTTGTTCTATACTCACTGCAGATATAACCTCAAAGCTCGACGATCCTTGCTCACTTCGTGTTACAGAATATCGGTATGCTCTAGGGTTTTAGTTCTCTTTGATGTTTGTTTCCCTGTTAATTTTTTTTATTCTTCACTTGAATCCCGGAACATATGTGCTTGTTTTTGTAGGTAGCGTCTAAATTTTGTATGTTTGCTTGCTCTACTGTACCTCGCCTACTGTATCAAGGATGGCATACCCTGTGCATTGCCTTTCATAAGCCGCTTAGTGTTACTTTACCTTTTTGGTTTATGATATCTGAAGGAGAATCGGTTTTTAATTTTTTTTAGTCAAGATTCACGATCCAAAGGAGCTGAGATTTTATAATTCCTTGCAACGAGAATTTGGTGTAAACTGTGTTGACTTTGCTTGCTGGAATATCATCCTTCAGCAGCTACCATTGGATTATGAAAATATTTAATGTAGTACGAGAAATTATTGGTATGAAATATTCTTCTTGATTTTTAATTAATGGAGGAAATCAATTTGGTGAGACCTTCATCCCTGAGGCCAATTGGAGCCTTGAAGTCTACATTATCAGGAAAATTGTCGCCGTCAAGGGGTTCCCCTTCATACAGGAGAGTTGGTTCTGGCCGTACTCCCCGGAGAGAAAGTAGGAGCACTGGAATTAGTTTTTACTGCCTGAGAAGCAACAGGATAGTGCTTTGGTTGCTTGTGATCACCCTTTGGGCTTATGGTGGATTTTACATACAGTCAAGGTGGGCTCATGGGAACAACAAGGAAGGAATTTTTGGTGGCACTGAGAGTCAAGGGAGTAATGAAAATACTGAACTCAAGCTGAAGGATAGGGCCGATAGGCGAGAGTTGACTGCAAATGAGGATTCTTTAGCAGTTAGCACCGCTGTGAATAAAAACCTGTCTGATTCAAATCCTGTGGATAGGATTTTAGCCAAAAAGGAGAGTGATTCAAAGAGGCAGAATACATCTTCTAAGAAGGCTAGAAAGAAATCTTCTCGTGGCTCCCGTAGGAAGTCTCGCTCCAAGCCAAAAGAAACTGTAGATCTCCAAAGTAGAGAGGTTGATGTTTTGGAAGAGGATATTCCTGCACAAAATAGTACATATGGCATGCTTGTTGGTCCCTTTGGCACATTAGAGGACAGAATCCTGGAATGGAGTCCTGAGAAGCGGTCAGGAACTTGTGATAGAAGGGGTCAATTTGCTCGTCTGGTTTGGTCTAGAAAGTTTGTGCTTATATTCCATGAACTTTCAATGACTGGAGCTCCACTAGCAATGATGGAGCTAGCCACAGAGCTTTTGAGCTGTGGGGCCACTGTTTCTGCTGTTGTTCTTAGCAGAAGGGGTGGATTGATGCAAGAACTTTCTAGAAGAAAAATCAAAGTGCTGGAGGACAAATTGGACCTCAGCTTCAAAACTGCCATGAAAGCAGATCTGATCATTGCTGGATCTGCAGTGTGCGCATCTTGGATTGGTAAGAAGTTTCTTCCCTGCTGTTTATTAAATAGATGATTTCAAAAGGTATCTTATTTCAAAACATATATGCTTTACTGCTTTTGGGATTTTTGCTCCTCTCTTTGCAAGTATGGCGCGGATTTTCTTTGATACATGCAGAAGAAATTTCATTATCATTTTGTGTCTTTTTCCAATTGACATAAGAGGAACTGAAAGAGTTAGTTCCTTCTGTATGGATGTTACAAGGGAAATGAGAAATTAAGTTATCTATGAGGAGTTGATGACTATAAAACTTGATCTTTGTTTGCATCCTAATCATGGAGATGAAAAGAAAGGTAATGGTACTAATAAAATTCCTCCGAAACCTAGACTCTTCTCCTCCATCTCCTCCTCCTCCTCTCTCTGTCTAAAGTCTTCTCCCCTTTTCTGGTGTCTCCCCCCCCCTCCCCCAGCCCGGCTGCTTACAGTTTGTAATTACCAAAACAGTCTTGAGGGAATATTTT
This sequence comes from Parsonsia alboflavescens, assembly GCA_028571225.1. Classification (NCBI taxonomy): domain Eukaryota; kingdom Viridiplantae; phylum Streptophyta; class Magnoliopsida; order Gentianales; family Apocynaceae; genus Parsonsia; species Parsonsia alboflavescens. The sequence goes on from JAOXNR010000030.1 coordinate 21,048,917, forward strand.
TCTCATGCCCTCTCCTTTCTTCCCCATAATACTCTTCCATTCATTCATTGACCCAATTTTGGCAAAATATCCAGTTGACACAACTTATCATCAAGAGAGCCAATTGAACTACTCAATACTCATGGTTCTGAAATTGCATATTTTTGCCAATACATGAGTCTAAGTTTATGACCATGTGAAATGAATTTTTCTTTCTTCATTTTGGCTTTAATTTCAATTCAATGTTAAACGATTAAGATGGAGCAAAATAATGTTTACATTTTGACATTTCTATCACGCTCAACCCCCCAAAAAAATATCTGCTGCTTTATGTGGATTCATTTTTTGAGTTTGGAATATTTGTTCATTTCTTGATGTTGAAAATCCTTGATGGGTGTGCTCGGTTTTTTTCAGAAAAGTACAGAGAACACACTGTGCTCGGTTCCAGTCAAATTGCTTGGTGGATCATGGAAAACCGAAGGGAATACTTTGATCGTGCAAAACTTGCCCTTAACCAAGTGAAGAAGATCATTTTTCTTTCTGAATCACAGTCTAGGCAGTGGCTAGCCTGGTGTGAGGAAGAAAAGATCATGTTAAAATCTGAGCCTGCACTGATTCCACTTTCTGTTAATGATGAACTGGCTTTTGCAGCTGGTATCCTTTGTTCATTGAATACTCCAGCATTTAGCACTGACAAGATGCTTGAAAAGAGGCAGTTACTAAGAAGTTCAGTTAGGAACGAAATGGGATTGACAGATGAAGATATGCTTGCAGTGTCTTTAAGCAGTATTAATCCTGGTAAAGGTCAATTTTTGCTTCTTGAATCTGCAAGGATAATGATTGAACAAGGAATCCCTCTGAATAAGTCCTTGACAAAATTTAGTAAGCCTAGAAGGAAGAAACTTCCATTACATTTTGGCATATCTAATAGTGGCACACAGAAACAATTGTCTATGAATGAAGGAAAAAGCAAACAGAAGCTTAAAATTCTTATTGGTTCGGTGGGATCTAAGAGTAATAAGGTACCTTACGTCAAATCACTTCTTGGATTTTTATCTCAGTACCCAAACTTGTCTAAGTCAGTATTATGGACTCCTGCAACGACACGTGTTGCTTCTCTTTATGCTGCAGCAGATGTGTATGTTATGAATGCACAGGTAATAAGTCACTGCATGTTCTTCTTCTAGTTCTGTTTTACATTTACATCTTACCGAATGCAACGCTCATGAAATATTTAAGTAAATAAATTCTTGTGGCTTCAATTTCCTACAAGAAATCTGGACACTGTTTCTGACTGTTTTGAAGTGTAAATTAGATATTGGCATTTGTTAATTGCTTCATGTGCATGTCATTCCTTTAGTTTAGAGGAAAGTGCTTGACATTTATAGAATAGCAATCAACTCTTAGCACTTCCTAGCTTTGATATTTTCCAATCTACTGTCATACGCTGAAATATATTGCACCCTCTATCTTGAGGAATCTTGGCAATCATAATTTAGTTTAACCAAAAGCTCCTAAACTAATCTTTCTAGGTATAGGGCCAAACTACTAGCATTAGAGTGATTTGCTTGAGAACTCTCCCTCTGCATGCCCCACCCCACAGCTGCTTGCATAGCTTCCATGGATACTTGAAACTATTGATTTATACAGGCATCATTATATAATGGATTTGTGCTTATGTAACCAATTTCCTCTTCATTCATTTCATAACTCGATGTTTCTGACTTCAACTAAACACAATTCAGGGAATGGGTGAAACTTTTGGGCGAGTGACAATTGAAGCAATGGCTTTTGGTCTTCCGGTATGAACAATTAAATTCTTATTTTGTGCTAGAATTTTCTCTTGTGGATTAAGGAGCATATTTATCGCTACCCAAATATTTAAAATTACATGTTCAATCTTAAATGTTACATAGTACAGTATTTTGATTCTGAGAACAGTGCCTTTATATTTTTCCTCTAAACATCTGCATAGAATATACATCTAACTATTTGATTATACAACCACATTTATCTGCATATTGGATCTGAAATGGCTTGGACATGAATTTTCTAACAGTATTTGGTATATCATGTAGAACCCCCTTGGTAACTTTTCTGACATTGACACCAAGCAGTTAGGATTGTAATGTGTTCATGTACATTCAATCAGAGTATTCTAGTCTTCTGGAAAACCCTTGAAAGTTGTTTCAGGAAAATCTCCTGACTGATATGGAGATCGATGGATCGAATCTGCTCAAGAGCAGAATAACATGTGGCTTTGAACAATGCGCTACTAACATTTTGCCCATTTACATGTAAGCAAATAGAGTAAACTTAAACATCCCTTTTCATGTTTCCAACATGTTGCGTTACAGGTGCTGGGAACTGATGCTGGAGGCACTAAGGAGATAGTTGAACACAATGCAACTGGTCTTCTACACGCTTTGGGTCGTCCTGGAGCTGAAGCTCTTGCAAAACACCTCAAGTATTTGCTTGACCACCCGTCTGCAAGACAACAAATGGGGACAGAAGGAAGAAAGAAGGCAGAGAAAATGTTCCTGAAGAAGCACTTGTACAAGAAATTTGGGGAGGTCCTGTACAACTGCATGAGTATAAAATAGGAAAAGCCACGGGATAGTTCTCAATTCTTTCTGAGAAACAAAATCTCAATGGCTTTTCGACAACTTGCATTTTTTTTTTAATTTAATAAAAATGAATATGGATGCATTTGGCCAGCCTGTTTTCAATTTTTAAAAGCTGAAAATGAGTTGAATATGTATTTGGCCAGAAGGTTTTAAGGTTTAATTCCTAAAAAATGAATCTAAATAGTGTGAAATTTAGAAAAGAGCCAGGAGCCATTTTGAGGTTTTAAACCATCCCTCAAACTTGCTATCGAAACCTGACGGACACACTAAACATTTTTTGTTTTCTCACGGATGGATATCATCTTAGTTGAACTACATCCTCTCCATCTCTACTTCTCTTATCTCTGTATCTTTATCCTCTTCTCTTCTCACCTTTCTTTTATTTTTCAATTCAATGATATAACTAATGCAAATTAAAGAATCAAAGAAAGAATCTCTCGAAAAAAAATCAAAACTCAAACTGAAAATTTGCTTGAATTTGATGTTTTCGGGCTATCATGTCGGAACGGTGTGTCTACTCAGTACTGCTTTCCTTCTGCTAACTCCATAGAAAACATTTCTCTCTTCTCTTATTGTCTTTTTCTCTATTTTTCCTTCTCTTATCTTTGCTCCTTTCATTTTTTTTGTATTTTTAAAATCTCTTTGTCGGTTGATGGAGCTGCAATGGCCACCGTTCATCTTCTTCTCCGACAACAGCAGCAGCACGAGCGGTGTTTTACTTCTTCTTTTTTTTTTTATTTCATCAATTTTTCCCCCCTTCTTTGATTCATAATTTTTTTTTCTTTGGTTCTATCAATTTTTTTCCCCTCTTCACCGATTCAAAATGCGCATCAGTATCTGTAGCCGAAATATTAAATGAAAAAATTAGGATTGAATTGGGTATGGTGAAATTTTTTTTTAAGAATAAAGGATAATAATGTTTTGGAAATTTTGTTCAAAAACACATCCAAATGAAGTTTGAGTTCTTAAATTCTAAGTTTAAAAAACTTAAACGATAAAGTAGGAAATTTGAACCCGGTCCAAATGCACCCTTTCTGTAATCGTAGACGCTTTCGAGATAATTGAGGCTCTTTACTCATAAAATGTATGTTTCTGATTAAGAATGACTCAAGAAAATTTTTAACTGAAAAACCAAATATTCAGCATAAACGTTGAGGCTTCTTTGAAAAACCAATCTAATCAACTCCTCTGAATTCAAATTCGTAATGTTCCCCACGGCGGAAATCCTGTTTGAAAAAAAGTTCCGGTTTTTTCTTTTTCTCCCGAGTCCAAGTCAAGTAAAAGCCCAAAGGCATAAAGAAAGAGGCGGCTGGTCAGATTAGAAGACAAGAACTGAAGCAGGCCACATATTTCTTTCTAACATGGCTGCTATGTCCTACCAAAACTGAAAGACTCGAGAGACTTCGCAGCGCAGCAACATTTGGGTTAAGCAGTTTGCCAGAAAGCAAATTCTGCAGCAGAGGTGATCAGATCATCATGTCCTTCCATCAGTCGCCGTGAAGGTATTTGTCAATTTCTTCTTCTCTTCCTCCACTAAATTGTTTATAATTCCAATTTGTAATTCGTGTTAGAAATGATTGGAAGATGAAAAGAAGTAGTATATCCTATCCATTAATGGCTAAAAAATTCAAAAGATCATGTTTCCTGATTGTTTCCAATTTACAGAAAATGCATGAGGTTGCCAGAGGGGACGGCTTTGAATTTTCTGTGAATGTCTTTCAGAGTTGTCCCCAGCTCTGAAGCTATGGAGTCGGTGCTAAGTTTAATATTGAATACCTTCGTTTCTGTTTGGGATTGCACTTCCACGCCTAGAGATTATATCTTTGGTATGAAAGAGAATTTGGATTCCCTGGAAAATGCATGGGAGGATCTGAAAAATGCGAGTGAGGATGTCAAAAGACGGGTGGAACTTGAAGAGGGGAGGCACATGAAGCGCCTGAATCAAGTCGACAGCTGGCTAAGAAGGGTTGGAGATATTGGGACAGATGTGGAAGATATCCTGCGAAAAGCGGACAGACAATTTAAAAAGAAATGCTTCAGTTTTAGTTGCTCCAAAAACTGTAGGTCAAGATATAGGCTTGGAAAACAAGTGAAAGAAAAGAGCAGAAGTGTTTATGAGCTAAAGAATGAAGGAAATTTTGATGTTGTGGCTTACGAGTTACCTCATTGTCCAGTGGATGAGAGGCCCATGGAGGAGACTGTGGCTATGAGCCCCATATTTCATAAGGTATGGAAATGTATCAATGAAGAACTGGTGAAGATAATTGGTATATATGGGATGGGGGGTGTGGGGAAAACTACCCTCTTGAAGAAGATTAACAATGCATTCTTGAGAAGAAATCATGGCTTTGACATGGTGATCTGGGTTACAGTTTCTAAGCAAATTAGTGTGGGAAAGGTCCAAGATGTCATCTGTGAGAAACTGAGGCTTCCAGAAAACTTGTGGAGAAGTAAAGATGAGGATGAAAAAGCAGTAGCAATTTTCAAGGCCTTGCAGAAGAAGAGATTTGTGCTTCTTTTGGATGATATATGGAAGCGACTGGATCTTGTAAACATTGGTATTCCTTCTGAAAACAAGAGTGGACACAGGGTTGTTTTTACTACCCGGTCTGAGGATGTTTGTGGCTCCATGGAAGCTGAGGAAAAGTTTAAAGTAGAGTGCTTGTCAAGCGTTGAGGCTCTGACTTTGTTCCAAAAGAAGGTCGGAGTGAACACTCTGAATTTCCATCCAGATATACACAAGCTAGCACAAAAACTGGCAGAAGAATGTAAGGGTTTACCACTTGCTCTGAATACAGTTGGACGAGCCATGGTTGGAAAAACTTATCCTCATGATTGGGAGCTGGCAATTGAGAAGTTGAGAAGGGATCCATCAACAATTGCAGGCATGGATGACGATGTCTTCCATGTTATAAAGTTCAGTTATGACATGCTACCTGGAGATGTCATGAAATCCTGCTTCATTTTCTGCTGTATATATCCTGAAGATCATGATATTGTCATTGATGACATTGTGGAACTTTGGATCGGGGAGGGACTTCTGAGTGCATGTGAAGACATATATGAGGCTCGTGTTCAGGGACGTGAAATTATTGGGAGATTGAAGCATGCATCTTTGTTGGAAGATGGTAAATCTGGAAACCATGTCAAAATGCATGATGTGATCCGTGACACGGGTTTGTGGATTGCTTGTGATAAAGGCCAGAGTAAGAATAAGTTTTTTGTCATGGAAAATGCTGGAGTCATGGGGGCATCTGGAGTTACCAAGAGAATGGAAGCTGAAAGGATGTCATTGTGGAATTTCAGTACTGAAGATTTCACCACAAGAGCATCTTTTCCTAAGCTTCTTACTTTGATAGTAAGACGTTCAGTAGTACGTAAGTTCCCATCTGGTTTCTTCCATTATATGCCTATCTTAATGGTTCTGGACTTGTCTTCCAATTTTTCTTTAGTGGAATTGCCTCCAGGTATTGAGAAGTTGGTGACACTAGAGTATCTTAATGTTTCACATACAAGAATCAAAGAGCTACCTGTTCACCTCAAGAACTTAAGAAGATTGAGATATCTTCTGCTTAATGATACACATAAGATGCAATTGATTCCAGCCCAAGTAATATCAAGTCTTCCATTGTTGTCTGTGTTTGCTATATCTGGTGGCAGTCCCTTATTTAATACACATGTGGAATCCAATGTCTTAAGTGGTGGTAGAATAGCTTTGTTAGCGGAACTGGAGCTTTTGGAGCATCTGAATGACATATCTATCACTCTAAATGACGCCCTTTCTATGGAAAAATTTAAAAGTTCTCATAAGCTACAGAGGTGCATTAGTTATCTATGCCTCGAGAGATGTGATGGACTGGCTTGTCTTAGGTTATCAACTTCATGCCTGCAAAGAATGCATCATCTGGAGAGATTCGATATGTATTACTGTCAGATAAAAGCTGTGGAGATTCATCTTGAACAAGAGGAGCTGAGAAACAGATTTGATATACTTCCACAAGATTGCTTAATCAGGATGTCTTGCTTCCGTAAACTATGCCAAGTATCTATTGCTTATTGTGATATGCTGTTTGATTTGTCATGGCTTATTTTGTCTCCAAATCTTCAACTTCTTGAAGTAGCTTGTTGTCCATCTTTGGAATATATTGTTTATCCTCAGAGCAGGGAATTTGCTGCAGTTGGAAAAGACTTGATGTTGTTTTCAAGGCTGAGAGTAATACGTTTGACTAATTTGCCAGAGCTGAAGAGAATTTGTCCACAAGCCTTGCCGTTCCCATCATTGGAAGAGATCCATGTAAGATCATGTCCAAGTCTTAGAAATCTACCATTTGATTCAAACAGTGCAAGGAATAGTTTGAAGGAAATTAGAGGAGTGGCATCCTGGTGGAATAATTTGCTGTGGGATGATGTAAGTGCTGAATCAGTGTTCTGTTCCTACGTTATCGATGAATGGATGGATTTTTTCATTGGCTAGAGATCTTCCAGTTCATACAACCCACCCAAACCCAGATTTTTTGGAGTGCAGAAGCCTCAGCCCCAAAGGGCAAAAGTAAGCTTTTTTGAGCTCTGCATCACACTCCTTAGTGTCATAAGCATTTCATTTCTTTGCATTTTCCTTGGCTCTTTACTTCATTCTTTCTCCCACAAGAGGTTAATTTTCCTCTTCATTTAATTAAAATTTTGCCCTCATGAGTTATGAATCTTGTGATTACTGATTCTTGTAAATCAATTCTCGTCTGTGCTATTTCCTGATTTATGTTGTTAATTCAGATGATGTAAAACCCCAAAGTTAAAAAGATGGGCAGAAAATCATCCAAAACTTCTGCTCCATTTTCACTACTCGAGTCTTTGACTTGGTCCCATTTACTTGCACATTCAGAAGATAGCAAGTAACATCACTATCTTACTACTTGATTAAATCAGAGGTTAGGCGTAGATGGCTTTGTACATTCTATTATGCAAATCAGTTGCATTGCTTGCCATCACATCTCCAGGCAACAGCCTGCCTGAACATAGCCGGAGAATTTCTCCGGCACCTCTACTTGTGTCCACCTATGGTTCTTCAGATCCCATATGTACATTCTGTGGGACTCATTGAATAGAGGGGATCCCACCAAGAACAGCCTCCCTTGCCACGCTGTCACACACGCTGTAAGCCTTACATCTGAGGGTAGATCAACCACTGCTTGCCATGTGGCATTGTCATCGCCTGACAATGCTGCCACATCACCACCTCGACACATGTAGATTCTGCCATCCTCGCTACCCACGCATGTCCTAGGACACATGCCACCTTCCAGGAAGGCCTCCTGGACTGGGTCCCACCGCCATGTGGCCGGGTCAAATGATTCGGCAGTTGAACTGAATCTACCTTGGGTATCCGTGTGGTACCCTCCGATGACTTGGAACTTGCCACGGTGAAAAACTCCTTTACACTCGTCACGCTGTCTTGCCATGTCAGGCAACCTTATCCACTCATCTTTCGACACGTCATAAGACAGTGCCGATGCTAAGGCATTCTTGTGATGGTCGTGACCACCAGCTACGAATACCATCCGATCAGAATCGGACGCACAGGCAAAGAAAGATCTCTCACAACCTGGCATGTCCGCCCCACGATGCCACTTGGCAGAAATGAAGTTGTAGATAAACACCTCTTTCGAAACCTGCCAAGTGACTGGGTTCCACCCTCCCATCACCACCAGGTTCAACCCAACCGTTACAAGCTGGCAAAACATCGGCAACCCGGTGGAGTACCCAGGCATCAGGGGCAGCTCAGTCCAACAACCGGTATCTGGCTCGCAGATCGTTAGACGGTACACTGGAGCTGCAGAGTACTTCTTCATCATTCCTAGCTTTCTTTTAGGATCATCAACTCGGGCTTGGGCCATGACAATGAGAGTTCTAGTGAAGCCTGCCGTCTTCCTCCGACACCAGAACTCCGGCAGCTGGATCTCCTGCCTCCAAGTTTTACTCACAGATGACATAGAAGATAGATACTCATAAGGGACACGTAACAAACATTCATGTCCCATATCATATGGAAGCCCAGGAAACAACTCCATAGTCTGATTCTGGGGTTTTGAACTGAAAGAGTAATTAAAGAAGACTCACAGTACAAATATCATAGAAGGAAAACAAAGAAATAAATATCAAACGGGTACCAGATTTGTGGGTTGCTTAAGGGTTTTGTGTGCGGGCGTAATGGATTGGAGGGGTTTTTTATAGACAGACAGGGATTATTATAGATGGAGACGTTTGGCAAAGAAAGGGCACTTAGGCGAGATGTAGTAGACGTTCTAGAAGGAAAGGGGGCAAAAAATGGAAATGGCATTGATGGAGCAGGGACCTGCGGTAGGACTCCGGGTAGGGTATGATGGCATGAATTATGAAGTACTATATTAAGGACCATTGTTCTGCTGTTACCTCACTTTGTTTGCTATCTTGTCCTTTTCTCTTATTGGGGATTTCCTAGTTTGGTCGCGTGTGACCGATCTGCAAACGCACCAAGAAAAAAAAAGGAAGATGCCAATGCCCAAGTGGCCTCTCGATTGCTTCTAGAAGGTGGGGGACCCATAATAATAATAATAATAATTTTGAACCAGTAAAATAAATTAATACTATCCTTAAAATAACCTTTTGATTATTGGTGGTGTCATGTCTAATTATTTTTTAATATTTATATTTATAAGATAATTTTATTACATGACATTAGCTAATTTAATTATTTTTAAAGGTAATTTTACTTTTATACCTACATTTAATGGAATATATTGGAATTGAAAGTAATAGATATCAAGAAGAAATTAATGAAAGTAATTTACTCTTATAACTCAAAACTATCTCTTCTCAAAAAAGAAATTGGACTATAATTTGAAATAAATGAAAAAAGAAATCTGAACTATCTTTTTGAAATGGAGATAGTAATTCATATGATTCATTGCATTACCTAAAAAATGATTTTAGGAATTAAATCTAAAAAAATGAAATCATTAGTATAATTTCGACAATAATTAGTGAAAAAAGTTTTTTTTTTTTTTTTGTTGGTACAGTTTTTATTAGATGACTGAATATCAAATTTCAATGTCTCGTACCATGATTTCCTTGGCTTTTCTCTCTTTATGGATATAAAGGTCAACTCTTTTTTTTTAGTTTTTTTTCTTCTCTAAATTGTGTTTATATGGACATGGATTTCTATATTCTATGGGAGGAGCACAAGAGTTGCACTTTATAAGGCCCGTTGTTGGCCATTTAAACGGGATTTGCTGATTGTTTTGATTTTGTAATTGACTGAATAATAATATAAACAAATCAAATCTAATCCTATTATTTAAAAAATCTTTCTGTTTCTTTCAATCTTGATGAGGCTAATCTCAATTAATTTTTTAATATATTTTGGGTGTCGTTGTTGATTCTAACGAAATAGAACCAGAAAAGAGGGAATAGAGAATAAATGCTTATCCTTTTCTAAACTTAGTCATAGGTCTCATGATTTCAGAAATTGAAAACACCATCTTTTCAACATTTTTATGCTAATTAATTGTAGTATTTTGGAGTAGAATCCAATTTAAGGTATTAATTTTTTTATATGTTTTCTTTTTCAGTCTATCTTACTCTATTATTTATTCATGTGAGCCAAGAAAACGGGCATGATATAATGAAATTATTTAACAAATAATTTAATTAAGTTGAAAGTCAATGATCAATGCAAAAATAATTATTGCAACCAACTTAACCTAATTTAATTTCATACTTAGCATAACACTAACCTTTAACATGTATGTTTAAGTAAAACTTAAATTATTGTTTGACATAATATCATAAACAGTATACTTTTTAAAAATGACATGAATTCAAGATGATGATGATAATGTTTGCATGAATCCAAAATGAACTGTTGCATCCAATTTATATTATTGCGATCCAGATTAATTTCGTGAGATTATGTTTGCAGAACAAACAAGAGAAGGGAGAAAAAATAAGAAGAGAAAAAAGTGGGAAAATATTAACATGAAAATCAGAGAGTTAAGTGCTAATTCTAAAAGTTAGTTTTTATAGTTTAAAAAATAAGTCCTTCTATTTTTTTTTAAGCTAAACCAAATGTATATTTTTTTATTTAAGGGCTCACTTTAACAAATTAAATGCTTATTTTAAAAAATAAGTCAATTCAAAAGCCTCTTATTTTGTGTCTTTAAATAATATTTGGAGGTAAGTGATAACCTCTACGTCTTTTGTTCTCTACAGAGAAATTTAGCAGTTAAAAGATTGAAGGTGGAGTAAAACTGAGCTAAAAACTATAGTGTGGTAAACTTGAGAGAATTTACACCGGTGTATAAATTGTACTCCGATGCTTAAGTTAGTATAAGTGGAAGATAAAAGTATAAAGTGCAAAGAGACTTTTAAAGTAGTGTAGGTGTGATTTGACCTTTACTTATAGGGAATCTCAAGAGTCTTGTCAACTATCTCTTATCATATGGGATAACCATTATATCTTATAGATAAAGATCATTTATTATGTAATGAGTAATTATATTTAATGACCAATATTTCCTTAATTATGAGGATGTGATGATAGATATAATATGTCAACTACGAAAATCTACAAACGTGCATCGCGTTTCCATAATTATATTTCATTTATTTTTGGACATGCATGTCATAAATACGATATCAAAGCGTGTGTGCACTTACTAATATATCATATATCTTTTCCTTATTTGAATAAAAGGTTAAAGATGTAATTTGAAAAGTATAATATATGAGAGTTTGAGTGAAGGAATGAATTTGGTTTGAATCTTGTGAATTGTTATAGAGAAGTAATATAGAAACCATTTTTATAAACTGCAATAACGGAAACTGAATATTTGGTCAATCATCCGGAAGTCTACATTCAACATCGTTTGACGCTGACTGAGATTAAGATTAATGAGTTCTTCTTTTTCCATTGGAACGAATAATCCAGTTGACAAGTTCATGTTCATCTTAACATTATTGGGCAAACTTGGATTGAAAGCAAGCTTCTATGAAATGGTAAAGAAACAGAATTATTCTCGAAGTTAACGACTGCCGAATCGATTACATAAGCAACTCTATTAAGGGGCCCAGAAAAAAACCCTCGAGTATGTAGAAAGATTTCTTGGAAAAGATTTTTATGGAGATGAAGAATGGGTCAATATATACTCTTCTAGAACCATTTCCCGGTGAACCGCCGGAAATTTCTTTTTTTTTTTTTTTTTGGATTGAAGGAGAAAGTCCCTTGCGGGCAAACCCCTCCCACTAGTCACGACAAGGCCACTCGTGCCAAAGGGATGTAAATCAAGGATGTGCACGAACTGGCAGAGGACTGACGGAGAGGACGCTACGGGGGGCAATGGCCGTTTGGAGTGAACCAACCGTTGAGAGCCTTCGTTCTACACCCGATGGGTTTCGAACCCCCGCCTGTCGTTGGAGTTAACCAAACGTCACGTTAATCTTACCAGCTCGCCTATGCCCCTGAAGGGGAAATTTCTTATTTGGTTTTATGGATCTCTGTGGATGCTTATGGCTGCGGATTTATGAGTTATTAAAACTATTTGACCACTTAATAAAATACTATACGATGATGACGATGATATAAACAAAGTACCTTGTATTTGGACAAAAATGAATAAGTCTTTTACTTTTTTGTTTGTAACACATACGTATTACAATCATATGGTATTCGATTCTATCTGAGCGTCGAAACTTTTTCTTGTACATAAATAAAAATAGAGGAAGCAAGGGACAAGCCATCACTTGGAAAATATATGATGAGATAAGACGGAGCCAAATTTGTAATTGCCAGCAATGACTTGAATAAGTTAGAAAGGGAAAATCTTCAAGCAAATGAACAGATATCAATAAATCTCTGTTTTTTTTTCATATATAAACTGTAAAAGGTCATCTTGCAAACGTTGAACACTTACCCTGATGAAGCATCACTGCCCACTATAAAATTTTGTTAAGAGGTATAATTTAATTATTATTATTTTATTTTTTTAAAGTGCGGCATAATGCATTATATTGTATGGTCAAAGGAAGTAATTAAAAATATTTTGGGAAAAAATGGGAAAATGTTTATGTATCCTTGGTAAGTTAAAAACCTTTACCAGAGTCGACTCGAGTTCGGTGGGTAACACTGGTATTTCACAACATCAGGGCTTACACATTGGCCACTTCACAATTTAAGAAGAAAAGTTGAATAGATAAGTTGATAGGGAGGGGGAAGGCCAAAATCTGGCAGATCCAGTTTACACAAAAGTTAACTGAGGCTTAGTAATGAGCTGCGAGTTGCAGAATCTCTTTGTACTCATCTGGGACGTAAGACTTCACTGTCAGACTTCCATTACCTTTTGATGGAGATGCGTATTTCACACCGACTAGCTTCAGGCCTGCAAATTACAACACAGAAATCAAACAATGCAACCTGAATTTCACACAAAATCAAATTAGAGCCCATGTAATCGAGGAAAAGTTGTCCAGCTTGACGTCAACATTCAAGAATGAATACTACAAATTTGTCCACTGCACTAGCAGAATAAATGTCATTAATAAGAACTAGAACCCCCGTTTCTTTTATCCGTTTTCTTTTGAGAAGAAATGAGATATATCGTAAGAATTTGACTATAAGGTAAAGACCATATCCAAACAATTTGAAAGCAATGCAACAATACTGAATCCACAAGGTACACAAAATCTTTCATTAAGATACTCACTCTTGTCAATACGTCCATACAGAAACCTTTCACCCTTCCAATATTCCAAAGGTCTCATCCTGATTCTTTTACTTCTCCTCACTCCAGATTCAAAAGATGTACCAGCCTCTGTAGGATCAATATATATAAATACTCAAAAAAAAAAAAAGATTATGAGAAACAGGGAACATGATTTACCACTTGATGCAGGAAAACCAACCTGCAAGACTTGGCCTAAGAACTAATCCTTTACTTTCACGGCTTCTGGCGCGATGTCGCTTTCCCTTGCACTGCTGCTTCTTTGGTAGATGTGTCTGCTCTTAACAAGACAGATAAATTTCACATTAGCAGAAGCAATCAGTAAATTCTTCAGCTCCATGAAATAATGTACAACTATTGTACAAATGAAATCTCAAATCATATCCTTAATCCTAATACCAAATGTGAAATAAAAAGGGAACGAAAACACCACCAGGTAATCGCACTCATTGACATCCATTCCTTACATTGTACAACCAATAACTAAATATATTCCATAAATCAAGAAATCAAAATGAATGAAAACTCCACTACACGGTGAAACATCCCCTACTCCTTCGTATAACCCATAATTAATATATTCCATAAATCATGATCAATATCAATTAAATTCCTTGGTTCAAATTCTCAAGTGGGTAATCAGACAAGACCAACAGGGAGAAAAATTTAGGAAACCTTAAACCAATTCTAAGATGTCCCAAAGAGAATTAATATTACAATACGGAAGATGATCTACCTTCTTCCCAGAATCTGAAGTGCTTATATACCAAATCTAATGTTTTGTTTCCTGGTCACAAAAAGTTTATTCCTACATCTCACAAATAACTCTCATCATATATGTTTAGTGTCTTAGCCTACAAATCCTCACAAATACTCCATTGAGAAAATGGAATTTAGAACCAAACTGTTCAGTCTTCCCTTGTGTCTTTGATGATCACTGCAAAAGAATATAGGAGGCCACATATTCTACTCTATTACAAAATTGCATAATGTTCACCAGTAACAGAACCAGCATAGTCTGCACTTCGACATGCCAAGCAACTGCTCAAGTGGTAAATACAGGTAAATGAGAAGTTAAAGGATAACCTCCGTGATTTTGGCTGGACTGGCTTCCAAAATCCTTGATGGCATATCTGCAACATCTTCTTCAGAACCAGTTGAACCTAACAGATCTGTTGGAAAAACAAGAAAAGCAAAATGACAAATTTTTCACTAGCCCAACTCTATGTTAGGTTAGATCTATACCACAGTGCAAATGAGTTAGTATAGATGGTCTCAAGCTAAGAACTAAATAAGACCTAGTGCAAAAGAGAATCTGGAAACAAATTACAGCAACTTCCTAATCCAGAAACTAAAAGTAGTTCCTCGATATTCCTACATATACTGGCAAAAACTCTCATTCATTACTCAAGCATTTTCTAGCAATACATTCATTGGGTCATTTACCAGCATTTTCCTCTATAATCTCAAGTTTTCTTCATGCATTTTTTTGGAGTGACTACAGTTTTGAAATCTATAAGTCACAAAAGGGGGATTAATTAAAGGATTAGATTAGTGGTAGACAATCTTGCTAAAGAAACTACTACATGAAAGAATATGACAGCGGCTTCTGTTTGTTGCTTTTCTGATGGTTGTTATAGGAGCAGCAAAGCAACAACCATCTAGCAGTTGAAAGCAGCAGAAGGCATTATAGAAAATGAGATACAAATTACCAAAAAGATGCAATGAGGCTCAACTCAAGTATCATTTTTATCATGGAGAATTCAAATTGTCAAATTTTAAAGGATCTGAAACGTATTGTTCATTATACTCTATAACATTAACTATCATAATCAGCTCATACTTTTCATGTCAAGTTTTCCACAGCTGAGATCCAGACCAAAAGGCACAAAAAAACTAATGCTAGAGTTGGAAAGTATACAATCAGGGCCAAAAACACTGAAAAGCATCAGAAAACCTCAAGCTAAAAAAGAGAGCACATACTCCCAAGTCAACAACCCTCAGGATTAATCTTTAATTATTCAATGGTTTAATTATTTGAAAAGATTTTCAAATCTGTGAGGGAAGCTGTATAGGTCATACATCTAATAGCAAGGCACTAGAAAAACAATGAGAGGACCACCTAACAACTATGTGTCACCTCAGGCACTGGATATTTAGCAAAGATAAGAAGTGAATTTGGCAAACAACGGAAGGGGAAAATTGTACCTGAATGAAGTTGATTTCCATTCATATTTTCTACACTTATTGGATTGTGAATATTGACATCTGGTTCTGCAGGAACTGCTGCTTCCTTAAGTATGCCTTCAACCTGCATTTGAATAAAGTAAAAATACACTACCAGCAATCATATAGACAATGATTTTATCAAAAAGAAAGTTTTATCTCTTCTACCTGACTGGGGTAATGCAGTTGCTCATCCGAACTGCTAGCAGACTTTGCTGAGTCATCAGCATTCAAATGTGTTTCTCTAGATGATAGAGGACCTGTGAACTTATCTACAATCTGTATTTGCAGAACAAATAAAAATTGATTAAGAAAATTTCACAACTCCCTGACATTACTATAATCAAAGATCTTCAAGGAATCTTACATTCTCTGTCAGCTGGTCAGGACCTTTTGACAAACCACTCGTCTCCATGTCCCTAGCTGTGTCACAATCAGTGGTTTTCCTGTGTATTTCCTTACCTCTAAATTGATCATCTAAATCCATTTGAGATTCATTTGGCCTAGTATCTATATCTCTGATTTGTTCATCTAAGTTCTTATCCACCACATCATCTAAAAAACCATCTGCACCCCTTGCTTCCGGAGTATGGATGCCCATCCCCGAACCTGAAGGTCTATCAATCTCGGCTTCCATTTCTGATCTTGACTTTCCAGACATCCTCAACTCCTTGAGCAGATCAACTTTATTAGATTGTTTGTCAAATTTTTTGATAGAAAATGGATTTTTATGTTCTACTAAATCAACATTAACAGGCGAGAATGGATCCCTTGACTGATTTGATTGCAAACTGCGCATTTTCAATAAAGATAATGAAGCAAATGGACTTCGCGGTGGAGTAGGTGATGCCACAGGACTAATGAGATTTTCTGCAGCTTCCTCATGGTTTCTATGTGTTTGTCGACTCAACTGTTTAACCAGATTAGACATGTTTGACACAGATTTCCTGCCCTTAGGCAACCTTTCCCCCAATGCCCTAAAATCAGTCTGTCCTACGCCCTGAAACTCAGGAATGGATAAATTGCCCAGATCAATAGGTTTGATCTGCAACCGCTCCTGCAAGAGAGACAATGCCCCATCCTCTAAATCTTTGTCATCTCTGGAGAGTAATTCATCCAAAATCTCGTTAACTGTGTTCTCTGCAGTAGTTATTGATCCTGTCCAAATTCATTTAATTACAATAGTCATAACAGTAAGAAATGCAGAACCCTTGCAAACAGTCACTTGAATCGAAGATGGACTCTAATCACACTGTTGTACATATTAAAAAAAATTAAACAAAAATTGTACAAAATAGCACCCGTAAATCAATAGTATTCACTCACCAACCACATCAATGTCCTCTATTTGAACATCACCAGCATTTGTCTCTTCTTGTGATTCATGATCAGAGGTGCCCTGAACAGCCTTCTGCAATGTTTCTTGAGAGGATGTCAACATGTCATCAGCTTCTAAAAGCACTGACGAATACCGATGTTTATAACTGGCTGACTTCCTGGCATTGGAAGAAAGCAACTTTGTATTATATAACAATTTTTATATAACCAATATGTCAAACAGATAACAAGTAAATATACCCCAAAATCCCTGGTCGACGATGCCTTGCATAGGTGGCATGATACTCATCTAAATCAGAAGCAGTGACACCCTTTTGTTTTCTTATTTCTCTTTGGGCATCTGTAAACCAAATGAATCCGGGAAAAGAGGATGGAAGGGAGGAAAGAAACAAGAAACCCAGGGGAATGAGAAGCAAGTAACAATAGAAACAAGAAAAAACTCCAAAAGCAATTATTCGGGAAAAAAATGAATAAACCAGGAATGAAAGTTACTTTCTAGTGAAAGAAAAATAATGATTTACTTTCAAGTTTTTCAAAAGCAGAGAAAAACGCTTCAGGATCTTGCAGTTTATCAATGTCCAAACTTGGCTCCAATTGAGCAGGAGGCTGGCTGTTAGATACATCAAATAACAAATTACTAATTAAAACCTGAAATTAAACACACTAATGAAATGCATTAGAAAATGATAATCATAGATTACCTAGTATCTGGCTTAAGAACAAATCGAGCCCGCTTACGGCCAAGACCAGGCCTTCTCTCTTGCGGCTTTTCATTGCCGTCTGCCCCAACAACAACGTTATCAATTCCTAAAGATTGAGCAAATTTTGCAAATTCAGAGTTCATAAGTTCTGAACCCCCATTGACAATTGCTTTTGCCTCATCCAGAACTCTATCAGGACTGCTCATTTTCTATAAGCAAACACCATTCAAAAACAGACAAACAAGTTAGTGGATTAAATTAGCTTAATGCCATCTAAATAACCCAAGAGTAACATCAGACTGCAAAATGAAGCCTTATTATTATTACATCCACTAAAAAGTTGAGGGAAAGAATGTTAGTTAACACATTAAAGGAGTATATGCCTACATGCAAACAAAAGAAACTACAATGATTATATAGAACAGAACGAAAATATTACCTGTACCAAATCTGTGTACGACATCAAACACAAACAAAATAGAGCTACAGCTTGCATAATTAAAGGTAGATTCAGATAAAATTACCAAGGATTTCATGAAATGGTGGACGGAGTCCAGGTCTTTAGCGTCGGAAGGCAAGAAAACATCAGCAGAAGCCCTAAGGGTTCGAGGGAATAGAGAAATTCCAGAGAACTCATGAAGTGGATCCACGGCATCGGACATCAGGGTCTCGTTAGCCATCTCTATATCATCTCACGAATGCCCTAATTTACTTCAATTTTCCATTTTTTATCTGTGTGTTTCTCTCTGGATTATGATTTTCGAAATGAGGAATCGAGCGGGATTTGAGTACAGTGGCGACTGCGGGGGAGAACTTTACGTTGTTTACCGTATATGCCCACGCACTGGACGGTTTACTGAAATCTTGGGTGAATGTGAAAGAACACGAACGGTGTAAAAAATATGTCACAAATTATTATTTTGTAAAAAATTCTCTTACTAATCCTTTAAAAACTTTTATAATTTAATTTTTTTGAACAAAAACTAGACTTAACATTTAATCCGATGGAGGATATTTTTGTCCCCACAAAAAAAAAAAATCTAAATTCGTACACAAAGCTTTATTTATAAAATAAAAAAAAATTAAACAAAAAACACATTAAACTTGTAAGGTTTTTTGTATGAATGTTAAATTTGATGACATTCAATTTGTAAAGTTACACATAGTAGTCAGATGGATTTTTCTTCAATTAAAAACTACACTTAAATGAAAAGTTGATTAATATTTACAAAGTTTTTTTTTTATTTTGTTTTGCATTTATAGGGGAAAAAAGAAAGGTTGAAAACTTATTACAAATTAAAAAATTAGATAATGTTTATTTTTTGTACTTAGTTTGAATGTTTCGCAGGGCTGGAGAGACATGCATGTGTAACATCAATACATGACCACGTATATACTTAAAAATACAATAAAGAATATTGTTCCTTTTTTTCTTCAATATTATTACAAAGTAAATACAGTAAAATAGTTGAATTATAAACATTTAATAAATACAATGTATATTTACAAAAACATGCATATTCGGTTACATAATTATATTTTAAAAACACACACACACATATATATATATATATATATATATATATATATATAGGAGAAAATTATTCACTTTAGCTCCAAATTCATATATAAAAAACTTTAAAATATCAAACAAACATCATCACACATAATTTCAAAATAAAATTCTCAAATATTAAAACGAATAAAAATGTAATAATTACTTTATTTGACTCACTTGAAGAGTTTAAACATATTGTATAGTGTTGCCGATAAATAACGTGTTTCGTCATAATTTTTTTAAAAAATTAAAAAATAGTCATGCAAGATTAAAGATTAATATCTAATGGCTTAATGCTTCATTAAACCATCACTTTGTTAAAAGTACCTTATTAAGCCCTTCAATTTTTTTTTTGACATATTGAACTCTTTAATTTGAACTTATCTCATCATTGTCTTTCGTCAAAAAATGGTTTAAAATAATGTTTTTCACAGCTAGATTGAATATTAAATTGAAAATTTTACTAGGTCAAGTTTTAATTGGTCAATAATAATTAAATAGCAATTTAAATGTAATTAACTAAAAATAATCAATTAAAAATACAATTTATGTTTATTATAAGTAATAAATATTTATTAATAATAGAATGTAACATGGTAATTTTTAGTTTAGGTAAACTTTAATGATTAATAGTTATTTATTTCTTGTCAACATTTATTTTAAGTAAAACAAAATATTTTTGAAATAATTTTAGAGATTTTTTTTGTCAAAATCCAAAAATAAATAAATCTATATTATTGATATATAAATGTAGTCTCCAAAGTACACGAGGCTACAAAGTGTCATTCTTTCAATGTTTAGGATAACGTTTATTTATGTTCAAATTGTTTATTTTCTCTCTCTAACAAAATATAAGCTAAAATATTTTAGGAAAATAGATAATAATGAGAAAGAGTTCCAACAAAAGAAAGGAGATAATTGCAAGAAAGAGTTCCAACAAAAGAAAAGAGATAATCATGAGAGAGAGAGAGTCCCAACAAAAGAACAAAAAGAATAATATAATAATAACATAAAAAATATTATTTTCTCCCTCTAACCAGATAAATGTTAAAATATTTCAAAAAGAGATTAATAACGAGAGAATTTCAGCAAAATAATAATAATAATTTAGCTTAAGTACCAATTTGACCACTAAATTTGTCATTTTTTTCAATTTAACCATTGAACTTCTGATTTAGTCAATTTAACTATTTTATTCTGCGGGAATGATCAATTTGACCACTGAACTTCTAATTGAGTCATTTTAACCATTTTACTTTACGAGAATGATCAATTTGACCATCACGAAGCAATTCGGGTGAGATTAGCTTCCATATACCACTCTTTGAGGTGAAATATGTTTTAAATTACAGTTTGACATCCAACAAGATAAAAATGAAATAACATGGGAAAACAAAAGAAAAAAAAAAGATATGTTAGATTTAATTATATAACACATAATTGACCATTTATTTAATTTGATGGTCAAACTGATCATTTTCGCAAATTAAAATAGTTAAATTGACTTCCAACATGATAATAATAATAACACGAAAATGTTGGAAAAACTCATAACCTTCTCTTACATCAGTCGTCTATGAAACAAGAGGAAATTGAAGATTGTATAAAAGGAAGAGGCAAAACACAAGAGAACTTATACCTTTCTCGACTTTTTGACTAAGATCAACTGTAGCATATGTATTTATCAGTTTAATATCTGATATATGGGTCAATGGCCGCCATGATATTAATGCTATTTTTAGTAATTTTTTGTAAGGATTCTGAAGTTTAAATTTATTGATCAGTAAAAAAAAAAAAAACTCACTATTGTTTCAAATTAATATATAAAATAACTAAAATATAGTATAATATTAGTTTATTTAACAAATTGAATAAAAAATATAGTTATTGACGAATATAGTCTTCAAACTATATCCATTTGAAAGCATTGGTCCCTAAAATTTTTTTTTGACTAGTTTAGTCCTTAAACAATTTATATTTTGATAATTTTGGTTCTTTTGACTGAATTATTCACAAATTTCACTAGGATTTTAAGTCATTTTGGCCAATCCAGTTGGTGAATGACAAGGTCAAGTAAAATGAAGCCCGTGGGGTATAGTTTGAGGATTGAATTGGCCCAAGTGACTCTAAATTATGGTCAAATTCCTAAAGAATTTGGTCAAAAGGATCAAAATGACCAAAATGTAAATTGTTTAAAGACTAAACAGGTTAAAAAAAAACACTTTAGGGACCAAAGTTTCCAAAATGGTATAATTTGATAACTATATTAGCCAATAACTCATAAAAAATAATACATATATATATATATATATATTTATATATATAAACAAAAACGGTATGTTAAGAGGATTCTAGAAAAGAAGGAAAAAAAAAAACCTCTTTTATCTTTCCAAATATTATTAAATCAACTAAATATACTTAAAATGTTTTTTTTTTGGGGGGGGGGGGGGAATTTTAATTATATTAAATAATTAAAAATTTTGTTTTGTTAATTATTAAATAAATATCTATGAAATATAAAATTTGAAATTTTATTT
>JAOXNR010000030.1:21072708-21089502 GCA_028571225.1 Parsonsia alboflavescens
GGCCCCCCCCCCCCCCCCCCCCCCAACAGTTGTCTGGTTCCCCATAATCCAGATTAAGGTAATTTTTTATTTTTTTATTTTATTTTATTTTTTTGAGAGAGAGAGAAAAAATGGAGGATGTGATGTGGATGATTGCAACTGGTGAGGATTATTAGAAGCTGGGGAAGCTATGGGTAAACAGTTCGAGAATGGCTTCTTTGACTGTGTGGTGTTAATGTCTTGGGTAGGATTGAAATTTTTTGCATGTATCCCATTCATTCCAAATGGAGTAAGTTATTAGATGTATAATTTTTTTGGAGTTTGTTGTTGCTAAAATTTGTAGCCCTCTGTGAAATTTCTTTAGTGAGAAGTTCACTTCCAATATAAAACAATGATGAGATCTACCTCAACTGTAAGCTTGCCGACATGATTTTTTGATGCATTTCTAGGCATCGAAGCACTGTTGGTTGACTGTTCTAAACTTTTTTTTCCTCTGGATAATTTTAGCTGGGTTGTTCTTTGATTATTTAATAGTATACTTGAATGTCTAATATGTAACTATGTTGTGTTTATTGGTTAATATTTCTACACTTTGTCTTTTCGCTATCTTTTATCAATTGCCCTTTGAAACTGAATGTATTGTCTGAATAATTTAGAAATCATATGAAACGAAGCAGTACAAAAAGGGGTTGAAAGCAGCAGATCAAATTTTAAAGAAATTCCCTGATCATGGAGGTATGTCAAGTTTTAGCATATTCTTTATGCATGATTTACTTAGGCGGCTCCGCACTTCCTAATACTACTACTACATTTTATTTTTGATTTTTTGATTTTTTTTCTGGTCAATAAATATTCTTTTCTTTCCTTCTAATATTGAGCTCCATTTTGATGTGTCAAAATGCTCTCCTATATCCAGATGAATGAATCAGTTAATGAATACTACAAGTTTCTAGTTAATGACTCTTGATGTAATGGTATTGTTTTTAACAGTGATGGAACTGGTTAACATCTATTATTCTTTCCAAGCAAAAACGTTTATATGCATTTTTTCTTTTCCTCCAAAAGACTCTTATTTGATTTTCCTTCTTTCCTGGAGTATTACAACTCTTGATTTTATATATCAAATATGTGTAGAAATTTATGTGAATGTAGCAGTTGTTGATAAGTTCAGGTTAGGTGGTTGTTGTCTCTTATAATGGTGTGATTCTTGTTATCTTTTTGAGTTAATCCTCAATACTCTTTTGGTATCAGAAACTCTCTCAATGAAAGGTTTGACATTGAACTGCATGGACCGCAAAGCAGAAGCATATGAGCTTGTTCGCCTTGGTTTGAGGGTTGGATTTCTCATTTAAATCATTTCATGTCAATGACTCAATATCGAACATTGCCACACCAGTTATTTGCATATGCATATAATTATAGAGATCTCTTTTTCGATGTTAAAGCTGAATCCCAGTTTTCTCTTTGCAGAATGACCTTAAGAGTCATGTTTGCTGGCATGTTTATGGGCTTCTGTATCGGTCCGACAGAGAATATAGAGAGGCAATTAAGTGCTACCGTAATGCTCTTAGGATTGATTCTGACAATATTGAAATCCTAAGGGACCTGTCTCTTTTACAGGTGAAAGTGATTTGTGGACTTGTGCCTGATGCTTGTTACAATTATTTTTGCTTGTATTTTGGAAATTGGACATAAGCTGTGCTCGGTATTGAAGCATTTCAACAGGGAGGGTGTGTTGAACACTGACAGGCATTTGATTAATAATAGTAGTTTACTATCTTTCCTCAAGATGTACTTCACTAAAAAGGCATTTGATTGTGTGTTAGTTTTCCTTTGTTTGCTTTCTGTTTAAACTTGGATCACTTAGATATTATCATCTCCGGATATAATTTAATTCTGCATAAATTTCTTTGGTTCATTTGGCTTCTGCTCTGATATAGAAGTTCTTTGATATTGTTCAGAGTTGAAAAATTCTTTGTTCCATTTAATATGTCCTGTTCTATATTTTAGATATGTACATAAATTATGACAAAGTGCTAAGCTATCCTGATCCAATGTTAGTTTGCATCTCAGTTATATTCAGAAGTTGTTGGATTTTCTTCTCTCATGCTTTCTTTCTAACAATTTCATCATTATCTTGTATATGGGGTCTTCTGTTAAATTAGATGTAGTTTGTATCCACATGTCCATATGCTGTTTCCTTTGTTCACTTGCCAGGGTGACACGTAGATTTTTCCACATTTTTATTATTTTCAGGCACAAATGAGGGACCTGGCTGGTTTTGTGGAAACAAGACAACGATTGCTCACTCTAAAGCCTAATCACAGGATGAACTGGATAGGGTTTGCCGTTTCCCATCATTTAAACTCAAAGTATGCCTCTCTCAGAATTTCTCCAATGTATATTTTTGTTCCTTCAGGAAGCTAACAGTAATAGTATTAATGCATAGTTCTGTTCACCAATGGAGGGGGTGAGAGTACTTTCAATTACCTTGTTCCTGTATGATATGATGGGAAGAGGGGAAGTTGGCAAGGAGAGATACAAAAATCTACTTCATTACCATTTCTTTTGTTGCTCTCTCAAGTTTAAGAACTCGAAAACTTTTCACAACAAATTGGAGATATTGACTTTGCTAGAGCAAGTTGGTGTAGATATGGGCCTTGATAAGGCTTGAGTTGAGTTATAAATTTAATGTATCCCCTTCTGTCTGGAACTATAGTTCAAGTTCCTATTTATACCTGATATAAACTGGATCATTGAGTTATGATTTCCTTGTTTCTCTCTCTCTCTCTCTGTTTTTTTGGGCATATTGAAGTCTTTATTTTTCTTTTATTTTCTTTCCCCTCTCTCTCTCTCTCTCTCTCTCTCTCTGTCTAGTGCATCAAAAGCAATAGATATCCTTGAAGCATATGAAGGGACACTGGAGGATGATTACCCACCAGACAATGAACGTTGTGAGCATGGGGAAATGCTTTTATACAAGGTAATTAGTGACAATGACTAAGACACATTCTATTACCCCCCAAAAAGGAACAATAAAAATGAAATACAGGAGTGTTGAAAGACATGCAATTGCATATAAGCTTTTGATTTTGATTTACATGATTTTGCATACCTGTCAATATGGTGTTGGATTTGTATAGAACTTGCCTGGTTCTCAACTTTTAAGATGTTCCTGGAATTAAGTTAAGAGCTGATTTAACAACTAGATAAGGTTTAGGTTCTGTTGTTAAAAGAAGTTCGTCTCATATGCTAGTTCACTTTTGAAATTTCACTTCTTCATCTTAGTTCTTGTCATCATATTGACAATATTAGGTCCTAGTTGAGTATATTCTCCATCAGTTGGATTTAAAGAAATCTTCCGACTTTTGCTTGCTAGGAATTGAACTATTTTGGTGGCATTAGATTAGTGGAAGTGCGTATCTATTTCTACTACAGAGATTCTGGGGAGGTTTCTGTCTCCATCTAACCTCATTTATAGTTGGTTTGTGGACTGAAATGGGGTTCTACTTTAGGTACGAGTGGAGAAGCTTGGAATTACATGAATTGGTTCCAATCATGTATATTCTGCTAGAAATGTCAATGTTTTTTATACTAATTTTTCTTCATTTCTGAGATTTGTTAAGAATCAAGTCTCCATTGACGCTGTTGTTGCATGAATATAACTAGTTTCTCATTTCATGATTATTCTACAGAATAACTTGAACCTTTTATGCATGAAATATTTTATCTCAGATCTCATTACTTGAGGAGTGTGGGCTTCCTAAGAGGGCTCTTGAAGAGTTGCATAATAAAGAGTTCAAAATTGTAAGCATGTATAATGTACCTGATTTTTGTAGCATATGGAATGAGGTGATTCTGAAGTTGAAAGACGGACTCTGCAATTGATTATTTTCTGTCTGGAAACAATGATGTAGGTTGATAAACTGGCATTTAAGGAACAAGAAGTGTCCCTTCTTGTGAAGCTTGATCGCTTGGAAGAAGGTGAAGAATTGTATAGGATTCTGCTCTCAATGAATCCTGACAATTACAGGTTTAATTTTTTATTTAAACTCTTAAGAGAATTTGACTGTACTTTATCTCCCTGGTGAATGCTTTTTATGGGATTTCACCCTGTCCTGTCCTTTATTAATCCCTTTTCATACCTCTTCGAGTTAATTGTGATACCTTGGTTTTGTGATTCAGATATTATGAAGGATTGCAGAGCTGTATGGGTCTTTATTCAGAAAATAACCTTTACTCTTCTGATGATATCGACCGATTAGAAGCTCTCTATCAATCACTGGCTCAGCAGTACAACAAATCATCTGCTGTTAAGGTTGAACATACATTTTCCCTTATGTTTCTCATTCTTTGATTCCCATTCCTTGAAGATTTTATCTGGTCATTTTGCTAATGCTGGGAAAAAAACTTTGGTGATTTCTAATACTGAAAAGAGTATATAGGGATTTCATGGCGAGCTGATGGTTTTAAGTATAGAAGTTTTTACTATTGTTTGTCTGCTGAAAGCCTTTGTACATTTGATCCTTTCTTCTTTCTAGAAATCTCATATACTGTGTTTCTCTTGGTTTACTGATGGTGGTGTTGGAATAATTTGATCCTAAACTTTGGTGATTTCTAATACTGAAAAGAGTGTATAGGGATTTCATGGCGAGCTGATGGTTCTAAGTATAGAAGTTTTTACTATTGTTTGTCTGCTGAAAGCCTTTGTACATTTGATCCTTTCTTCTTTCTAGAAATCTCATATACTGTGTTTCTCTTGGTTTACTGATGGTGGTGTTGGAATAATTTTCTACAGTAGCCAATGTTCTCAATTGTACCCTAGTTAGGTTGCCTATATGAATTGGATGGAAACAGGAGACTAAGGGTTATATGGTCTGTTGTTCTTTTGATGATTTCCTTATGGAAGCAGAGTTTTTGAGATTTATGTTCATAAATGTGTTTTTATTTTAAGAGAATTATCCCATAACAGATTTAAATCTGTTATTCTTCTGATTTTGATTTTCTTTGTTAGAGAATCCCACTTGATTTTCTCAATGGAGAGAAGTTCCAGAAAGCAGTGGAGAGTTATACATGTCCGTTCTTGACAAAGGTATGAAAATCATTTCTCCTTATAGTTTACCTTGTTGTCTTTGTCTCTGCCCTTTATTAAGGGAAGTTATTAGCGGCTGCTTTTATTTGGTTCTGAAGCTTATTGTTTTCCATGATACATGTCTAGGGGGTGCCTTCATTGTTTTCTGACCTTACTCCTCTCTACAATGATGCTGGAAAGGTTAGGTGTTAACTTTTCAAATAGTTCCTCTGGTTTCAAGAAACAAAGATTATGTAGATCCATACTGTTGCAAGTATTTTTTCCTTTACATTCTAACCTTCTCTCCTTGCTACCTTTCAGGCTGATATCATTGAGCATGTTATTCTTGAGCTGGAGCATTCACTTAAGACGGTGGGCACTTTCCCTGGCAGGTATTATGCATAAATATCATATTATCTTAGTGCACTTCTTTTCACTTGAGACATTTCAAATGTAGCTTGAAATTTGCTTCCACTTGTTTTTTATGCGATTTCTAACTTGTCCCATTTTCAAAATTAATTCACCACTTAACATTTGAGTTGAATGGAGTCACCGGACATCATTTTGACCGAATTTGACCTTGGTGAGATTTTTAGGCTATGGCATGACTTCTTTTTCAGTTGGGAACAGTAGTACAATACTATAGTTGTTTCAATTGTGGCTGTTTGCTGTTTGCCTGTTAGAATTTGTGCAAACTGTGATGCCATGTTGTCTTTCATGACAATATATTATATTTCTCTTAAATATAGTTCGGAGAAAGAGCCACCTTCAACACTCATGTGGACCTTGTTTTATTTAGCTCAGGTTTGCCATGATCTTCTTCACATTAATATCTTTGCTTTCTATCTCTGCTACTGATGTGAATGTTTTCCCAAGTTTCCTAAGAAACTTTCTTGTTGCAGCACTATGATAGGCGTGGCCAGCATGATCTTGCTTTATCAAAAATAGATGAGGCAATCACACACACTCCAACTGTAATTGATCTGTACTCTGTTAAGGTTTGTTGACTTATTTCTCTTGTGATGTCTTATATATATCGCATCCTCATAAGATCAACCATTACTGGGTTTTCTTTTCAAGCCTTGTAAGCTTAGGGGTTGACCAAAGTTTTACTATTCTGATGTTTATTGCAGAGCCGGATATTAAAGCATGCTGGTGATTTGGCAGCTGCGGCTGCTTTGGCAGACGAAGCTAGGTGCATGGATCTTGCAGATCGTTATATTAACAGTGAATGTGTTAATCGAATGCTGCAGGCTGACCAGGTCTGAAGATTTCATATATCCTATTACTTTTTAGTGGGGGAAAAATTTAAAAGATAAATGTTTTTCATGAGTTATCAGCTAGCTCTTTTACATGCAAACAATTTTGTGGACTTGGTGGACCTGGTGGACCTTCTGCATTTCCTTTGCTCATTTGTAGATTTCTTTTTGAAGGTTTCTGTGGCAGAAAAGACCGCTGTATTATTCACAAAAGATGGAGATCAACATAATAACCTTTATGATATGCAGTGCATGTGGTGTGTCTCTATACTGAATTGATGGATGGTTTTGAAATTGGCAGTTCTTGGAAATTTACATCTGCTTATCTTTATTGGTTTGTAGGTATGAGCTAGCATCAGGTGAAAGTTATTTCCGCCAAGGAGAGCTTGGACGGGCTTTGAAGAAATTCTTAGCTGTGGAAAAGCATTATGCAGATATCACGGAAGACCAATTTGACTTTCATTCATATTGCTTGAGAAAAATGACTCTTCGGACATATGTTGAAATGTTGAAATTTCAAGATCGTTTGCATTCACATGCTTATTTTCGTAAAGCAGCTTCAGGAGTTGTCAGGTAACATATTTAGCAAATTAAACTATTGAGGATTAACTGTTATTGGTATTTTTCCAGTAGTTATAGAAGCAAAGATATTTGAGCTTCTAGGTTATTGGCACTCTTGCATCTGTAAATTCATTGGGCACGTCTCCTTTCATAATGTTGTTGTAGAACTTTGCTCTAATACTTCCTGAATGTCTTGATCACAATAACCCTGCATTGTCTTCATGGTTTCTTGCCTTATTGTCTTGTTGATGACTATTTAAAGTTGTATTCAGATGCTATCTTAAGCTGTATGATTCACCTTCTAAGTCATCCGCTGAAGAAGACAGTGATATGTCAAAATTGGCGCCGTCTCAGAAAAAGAAATTGAGACAAAAACAAAAGAAAGCACAAGAGAGAGCTAAGAAAGTATTTTGCATTCTCTTGACCTAAGAAAATAATACACTGCGAATGATTTGGACTCTGAAAGTTTTCCATTCTCTACAGGAAGCTGAAGTGAAAAATGAGGAATCAAATTCTGCTGGAGTCTCAAAATCCGGAAAGCGCCATGTGAAACCTGTGGATCCAGATCCACATGGAGAAAAGTTATTGCAGGTAAATTGCTCAGTGAGCAATGACACTAAATTTATTAATTTTTTCAATCTGTTATTCTTTTGAATAAATATTCAATTTTTTGAGTCCCTACTCTTCTGCACATTTGTAGGTTGAAGATCCTTTACTGGAAGCTACAAAATATTTGAAGCTACTTCAGAAGCATTCACCTGATTTCTTGGAGACACATTTACTCTCTTTTGAAGTAAATATGAGGAGACAGAAAATCTTGCTTGCTTTGCAGGTAAATCTTTTCTAGTAATGAGGGGCCCCATGTTTTTCCCCTCTTTCTTCATCTCCTTTTGGGACTCATTGGTGTATAGCACATAAAGTAGAAGCCAGTAGCTCTGGAGTAGTTAGTTTACCATCTTTGTGGAAGAAGATAGGTTTTCTTTTTCCAGTAGCTAAATCTTTCTCAATTACATTTTGGGATCATTCCAGATTGTATTGTTTTTTTCCCCATTCATTTTGTTTTTGATTGGGGTGGGGGTGGGGTTGAGTTAAATGAAAACTGAAACGACTAATTTATTCAATGCACATTTCTCGTTACTACTTTTATGCTTAACTGAATCTATAAAAGAACTGTCTCAAGACCAAACACCAACAACTAATTGTCTCAGTGGCCTAGCTGTAGATTTTGGATCCGGTTACTAGTTTGTGATTATGAATGAAAAGGAAATTCTTGGAATACTGATCTTATTTGATAACATTGTTGTGGGATTGCCATTAGTGCTGTCAAATAGATGAAATGATACATTTAATGGTAGAACATAACTTTGTTTTATTTATTTTCTATGTTGTTCTTCTCATCTTCTAGGTAGATCATTTATTTGCTTATTTATTCTTTGATCTTCCCTGTAGGCTCTAAAGCATCTAATGCGATTGGATGCTGACCACCCCGATACTCATCGCTGTTTGGTATGCTGTTCCTGCCTTGACAACATTTTCTGAATTTGTTTGCTGTTCTGATATGATGATTTCTACACATTGCACCATATGTTTGGAGTTTGAATTTAGATTTGGATCCTGACTTCTAGTATAATTTTGCATAGGTAAAATTCTTCCATGAAGTGGGATCCATGCCTCTTCCTGTAACTGATTCAGAAAAACTCATCTGGGGTGTCCTAGAAGCAGAGCGTCCAATTTTTAGGTGCTCCAGAATCTTGAATCTTTTTTGTCATTTTTCTATCTTGTTAGTGCTTAAGGCATTTAATATTCTTGCCATATTCATTCTTGTAGTCAATTGCATGAGAAATCTCTTCTGGCGGCAAACAGATCTTTCTTTGAGAAACATAAAGGTAATTAGCTATCTCATTAATTTTTACATGTACATTACATATCGTGATGTTAAATTTCACTTGGTTTTTGGTTTCTTAATGCAGATTCTTTGATGCATAGAGCAGCTGTGGCAGAAATGCTATATGTTCTGGAACCAAACAAGAAGGTTGAGGCTGTCCAATTAATTGAAGATTCAACCAATGACCTGTCCTCAATGTAATGTCCCTTGGTGATCTGATCTTATGTGTTAGCCAACACCACCCCTTGAAACTGTTCTTCCAGTTTGTTAATATCTCCTTATGTGCTAATTATTGATCCCTGAAGCTGTGTATTTTTTCCCCTTTCATTAGTAACGGAGCTGGACTAGAAAGGAAATGGAAACTCAAGGACTGTATTGCTGTTCACAGGCTCCTAGAGAAAACCTTGGATGATCATGCTGCTGCTTCAAGTAAGTTTTTTTTTTCCCCTTTCCTTTCATTGCTATTGTTCTCTTAACTTGATTATGGTTCTTACCTTTTAGTGTCGAAAGAGGTCCACAATTGCAATTGAATTGCCTGATATTTCATATGCACAATTTTTTCTTATACTTCCCTTGAGGATTTGAGCGGGAGACAGAATACAGTCTTTGATTGCCCTACTTAATTGAATGCTATGCGCTCACACAAGTATTGTATCATTTGGGAATTGTGGTGCATGCATCAAACAGTCCTGTCAATCAGAGCTTGCATGGAACTATGACTGAACAAAATAAGGAACATTGAAATGGATAATCTTGTTCATTGTGCATTTATCATTATGTTGTTTTGGCAGGATGGAGATCTCTGTGTGCTGAGTACTTCCCATACTCGACATATTTTGAAGGTTGCAAGAGCTCTGCTGTACTGAACTCACCCTACCAACATATTGAGAAAACCCCGGAAAATGGGGGTCCGGGTCAAGACTTCACATCAATGAATGGGAAACTGGAGGCTCTTGTTTAACAGCACAATAACAGGCTTGTGCTTGGCTAACATGTCAATGAGAAGATTTGCGATGTTCAGTGATTAACAAATCCTTTCACAGCTGGGGATAGGAGCAGCAAAGACAAAATTATCCACTTGATGATTTCAAGGCGTCTGAGTTTCAGTGTTCCTCTATGACTTAAATCTTCCTTGAAACTGTGCACAGTTTACTCCCGTTGTGTTTTGGTAAACAGTTTTCGTTCTCTTTTAGCTTGGTGTTGGTGGGTTGAGCAAAGAGGTTCCTTTGATTTTTCTGCCACCAACAGCATTATGGACTCGAAAAATTCGAGTTAACAGGAGTTTTAAAAGTACTGGTTCTGGATATATCTATATATAGTGAGTAGAGATGGATCAATATTCTGATATTGAAGCCGAGCATGTTGTACTGCCCCCCAATTATTTATCATTTTTCTTTGATGTATAAATGCTAATTGCATGTGAGAAAATTTTGTCATCTATCTCAAAAAGTGACCATTTGATATTTGTAGCAAAGAAATCATAATGCATTTCTCTTTTCACTTTATTTATTTTATTTTGTTGGTTGAGGATTACTCTTATAGGTTTTTGTATTATTAGTTTTGGTTCAAAGGACTTCTCTTCCGTTTTGGATCTGATTAACAGTTGTACTTATAACCAATGGGCACCTTGATAAGATTCTGATTTACATTCCAAAACAAAAAAAAAGGTTGCTTTTTTTTTCTTTCTTGAAATAGTAAATTCGTATTTTCTAGTTATTTATTTTTCTCACTAACCATTGTGCGTGGAAGAAAAGGATTTTAGTAAATAAAATGAATTTCTTTTCACGAAAAGTAATACTACCTATCTATAAAAGTTTGAGCCCTTCCAAATCCCACCTATCCATAATTATGAATTTGATCCGTCTCTTTTTAAACTTTTTTTATGGTTTTATGCACAAGAATATTTGCATGACCTGAAACGAAATCCTGAAGCGCATTGTCCTTCTGCATCACCTGCTGAAAAGAGCCCTTCACACAGTTCGCCCGACCACAACTCCGGTGAAAAGAGCCGTTCACAAAGTTCACGCGACCACAACTCTGGTTAGGCATACACAGAGAGTCATGGCCGGAGAAATGGAAGAAGACGAGGAGGTTATCCATTTTCACAGAAGTGGACATGGACAGCAACAGGCTGAAGGGGGTTCACGATCAGCTTGATTATCATTTGAAACCCACGAAGTTCCGTCGTCTGAGGAGGGGGAAAGCGGTACAAGTTGTGTCCGGTTTGGTGCACGAAGGACACGAACAATTGGGAAATGCGGGGAAAGATGAAGAAATTTCTCCTAATCGGGGACCATATCAACTTTCCAAGACATCCATGGAGCTGCTTCCTCCATGGAAAAGGAACGGAAAAGAGGTAACGGAGAACTGGAAGCAAAAGGAGGCCAGACAACCCGAACCCAAGCTTACTATGACGTTACCAGAGGTACTCAGTTCTTATTCTTCCTTTTCATGTGGATTCTCTTGAAAATGACAAAACAACAGTGAATGGTTTATCAAGAATGTACGGAATTTGAGAGCTTTGATCTAGTTTTCTGCATGAGTATGCATCTTTTTGTTGCGTGTTAGTGGATTAGAGCTAAAACAGAGTTCATCACCTAGGACCCACGTTACATAGCTTTTACTTATTTCTGTGATATCAGATACTTGTTCTAAGTTCTTGAGAGGTTGCTCTATCTCATTCCCATGCGTATGCTTCAGCCTTCAAATAAACTGCTACTGCAGCCTCAAGTTGAAGTGGACTCACATAAATCAATGCATTGTAGCCTGATCACCTTTGAAGCGCAGCTATAACTCGGAAAAATGTTCCAGGGATTTTGCTTTGTCAAGGAGGGTTTATGGCGATAAGCAAGAATTTGGGGCTTGAGCGGTACAGGAATCCTAAATTGAATGGCTCACTTAAATAAATTACTTCATGTCTTGTTTGTTGTTGGTTGATTTTGAATGAAGTTTGGAGAAGCCTTCATCTAGTGTTTTTGATGACAAAATATTTAACCATTAAATAAAATTGTTTTATTTGCAAATTTTAATTGTAATGGCATAATGAGGAACTCTGGAAAGGGGATCTCAATGGCCTGTTGAAATCTTAGTTCCATTACCTTTTACGTTTAAATCTGTTAATAGGATCCAAATGCTTTTACTATATATGGTCTCATCAGAGAATTTGCCTGCTTGGATGGCCTGGTAATTGAAGTTCTAACATGTTCCCCAAGCTCTGTTAAAAGACTCTGTTGCTAAGTGATCCTGCATTTGGCTTTAATTGGTTTCTTAATTCTCTTATTGCGATACTAATGCTGAGAAATCTTCTTTTCCCCCAACTTTTCCCTCTTCTTGTTTACTGAGAAAAGATGTAAAATAACGGGAATTGGCAGCAAGACATGGTGAAAGGCAGGATAAGAATTTTGGATATTTGTGATATACCAATGGGTTTTATATAAATGGTTTTTCAAAATGATTTCCCCTGCCTCCAACTCCATAGATGGGCTGATGTGCATTAATTTGCATGTTCTTTGTTCTTCTTTTCTCCAAGGATAGAACACATTCATATGTTGGTGTACTGAGGTTCCTCGTGATTAAAAAAAAACCTGAAGTTTAATATTTTGTTTATCTTTGAAAAGCAGGTTGAAATTTTTTATTTTTCATAGAACAGATACCCATGTTGCTTTTATTCCCCATAAAAGCTTCCCATTGCTAACAATTTTGTAAAGAATCACCTTTTGACAATTTGTTATTCTAAGCAACAATCATCTTATCTTGAATTTGAATTTACATATCTAAAACACTAGTCCCATATATTGTTTTTCCTCAAAAGAAGGCCCCCAGGGTGGAAGGGAAAAGTTTGAATCATATTATTTGTCATAATTCTTTGAAATTACAATCTTGACTTGTAGCCATGGCTTCACAGGAAATTTCTTCTCCTCAAGTTGCTGTTGCATTAGGATCAAGACGCATAACACGAAGCTTAAGGGCAAAGCTTGATAAATGTTCAGCTGGATGTGCTCTCTTGAGGTCTCCAGTTCAAAATGTAAGGAATACGTCTACTGACCTGCATTGGTGACATTTCTGTATCAAAGTCTTCTTCAGGCTATACAGAAAAAAAAAGAAGGGACATTGGAAAAAATTATTATCCGCTGTTCCATGAATAAATAAGAAAAAGATTTTTTTTCGTTTCATGCATTATGTCTAAATTCTTGACTGTGATTAGTTATAAATCCCACTTAACTTGCATGCTTGTACGGGGAATTTCTGCTGCAGAAATAGCTTTTGCATCAGAATCTAGGTGCTTAGCCCAAAATATGAAGTCATTTTTTGATCAATCTCAAGTCAGAGCTACTCCCATGAAGTCTCCTGTTCGAAATGTGATGACTAATGCTACTAATAAAGATGACCTTTTAGCAATGAAGTGTGATATTCCTGCTGCAGTATCTTATTCTAACCACGCAAAGAATCAGGTATTGATAAATTGGCTTATTTAGCTCTTGATAAATGCCAAAATTAATTTAGGCTCGTTTTGTTTAGATCCTTGCCTATGTTTTGGTCAACTATTTCGCCCCGTGCATTTGTTCTTGTGTTGTAAGTTCTGGTTCTGTGTGACTGTGTCACAGTGAATATGCTACTAGTTCATCCATGAGTTCTTCTCTTTATGCAGGGCTTGAGTTTTTCCGGTGAATCCTTGATGTGCAGTAATCTATGCACAACTGCACTTCCAAGTAAGACAGACAATAAAAATGCCTCGGGGGACAAATCAATGCCAATAAACCATAGCTTACTGGACACTAATCAACATGCTACTGATTTGCTTACTCAGAACCATGGATCTGGAGATCCTTGTCAAGCTAATTCTTCTGACCTAGAATTTGTTGATGATAATCATCAGCCGGCAGTGGAGGCTCACGAGCCATCAAATGTGACTATCAATGCAGACAAAGAAACTGCTAGCAAAAGTAAACAAAGCCATGCATGTCCAAGTAGATCAGTCAGTCTTGACCTTACACAGGTGTGCTTGCTAATGGATGATGATCTTGCAGATCTTGACGAGGTTGGTTCAAGACTTGATGAGGATGTGGTCTCTGTGAATGGGTATGACGTTAAAGCGGAAGTGGCACCCATCCTCAGAGATATTTTCTTCAACTACGGAGACATAGCTAAGGACTGCACTTTCCGCACAGTTAAATCTCGTTCTTGTCTCCTGGAGAATGTTTGTGGAATTTACAGGCGAATGGAAGCAGCAAGTTTCATGCTTATAACACCTGTTGAGCTCAATTCACTACTGGAAGAAGTCAAAGATCTTGAAACTACAAAACTTGAATTGGGATGGCTGCATTATAGGTTGGTCGAAATTTTGGAGGCAAAAAAGGGTTTGAAGAGTTTAAAAGAGGAAAAGAGAAGAATTAGTGAAGCCACCGAAAGAGGAAAGCAGGTTTTGGAAGGCTACAAAAAGGAGTTGGAAGGTCTTATGAAGAAAATCCAAGAGAAAGATAATGCTTTGACTGTGCTAGAAGTTGAAGAAGAAAAGCTCCATGAAAAGTTCAAGGATATGATGAAATCCAATCTGAAGGGCTTCCACAGAAAATCTTTGGTTCAGGGCCTTCTTTGACCAAAATTTGATTTCCTCGTTTAATCTCTATTACTACTTTTGTTGCATTAGTCATGATCTTTGACTGCTGAAACATGCTGATGTGCTATTTAAACTCACTGAACTGAGCAATATGTGAGTTATGACTTTTGAGTAGGTTCTTTAACAAGAGTGGAATGTAGAAGCAGAACAAGAAATCTATTGGGAAAAGACCATTGGGTTTTTTCCTCTATTTATATGTTTGTGTTTATCTGGTGATTTTGAGGACTTAGATATTGTTTTCTTTTGCTGGTTGGAACTGCTTCCCGTGGACAGCCTTTCTTGATGAATATTGAACTGAAGGAAGAAATGCTATTCACTGCAGCTGCCTTCAGTAATAGGCCTTCATATTATATTTCCTGACTCTTGGGCTTTGTAGTCTACTTAAAAGGAATTTCTTTTTAGGCCCATGAAATCATAAAGCCCAACTTCTTATAAACCATTAGTTGGCGGAGATTCCTCATCATCTCCTTGACATTTAATTTCTAATAATTTCACTAGATTTGTAGGGTTTAAATTGAGTTAAACATCTATTACAAATTATTAACCCCTTTGCTCTAAAATATAAGTTATTTAAGGTTATTATTTTTCATATAATATAAATTATTTTTCAATTATTAATATATAATTTACGATATTCTTTTTTATTTTTACCATTCATTAATATTATAATTCATGTATTATAAAGAAAGAAAATTTTAATTATTAATGAGAGTGAAAATGAATACTTTTAAAGTAACATAACTATATTTAATGGTTCTTAATTTACGTGAGATTATGTTATATAAAATCTTAAGATGGAGGCTCTTCAGGGACATTTAAGTTGGTGAAATAGTGAGCATGCAAATCACATGTCTCAAATTCAAATTCCATAACATCCTTCAAAATAAAAGAAATGTCAAGATGGTGATCCGAACATCACTATATAAATAGATATAGTAACAAACAATAAAATTTCAGTCATAATCAAAAAGCCCGTGCATGACACCTGTCGAAAGTTGGGCCTTTCATGAAATATCAATATTCTCTGGATCTAGGGCAAACACCTAGCCAGTTCCATGATCGCAAAGCTGAATGTCTTCTCTTGACCATGAAGAAGCAGGGAGGTGGGCCCATTCTTTTAAGTCCCTGCAGGAGCCAAATCAGGTACCCCTCCATAATTTGAGTTTGTACGGACCATTAACTGTTGAATCCATTTAATCGGGCCCAAATTTGCAATGCTAAAAATAAGCCACAAATTCGGAGTTTTTTTAATTTCTAATTTCTTTTTAAATTTTTTTTTTTTTAATGACACAATTCTCAGTCGAAACTCAAAACCATTCTTCTCTTTTTGTGATGCGTATTCTGCTGACCAAGAAGGCAAGAACTACTCCTTCATAATAATTTCATTTGGGACTTACACAAGAGTTAAGAAAATAATATAGATTATTTTGATCTTCAAAGCTCTATATTGAAACCATTTTGAAAAAAAAGACATAATTGTACATGTAATTAAAGAAGTACATGTTAATATTAGTTTTTTTTTTTTTTGTTTTTTTAAAATTTTAATAGTGTCTAGATTGGTTTCCCATACACCTCACTATTCTGCTAGTAATTCACGACGTATATTATGTAGGATTCATTCGACTATATCCTTCAATGTTATATGTTAATATTAGTAAAAGCACAATTAATGAATTTCTTTAAAATATATATTTTTTTGTTTTAACCAAAGGACAACAAATAGAATCTTCAACTGAGAATACTATTTTGGAAATAAGACACATATGCTCAAAATCTTAAGCAATGAAATGTAACTGTGGAGTTCAGAATACGATGATGACTATATTCTTTAAGGGTAGGAGATAAGGAGGGTTAAGGTTTTAGGATAAGAAGATTTTTATTTAGAAGAAAATAATATCTTATTAAGAGATAATTATGAGATTAAGGTTATATGTAATTGATTTCAGTCAAAAGATAAAGATGTAATGACAAATTCTAACTTATTTTTCAAGTATGACCATGCCTTCTTTAGACCTCTTTAATTTCTTTCCTGTACATCTGTAACTATTTATTTATAGGTGAATTCTCTTTTGCCTTTAAGCTCAAGATTTATCTCCGTTATGTTTTTAAAAATTAAAATCAACTTTATTTTTTACTCGTAATTGATTTTCAATGTAAGTATTTAGAATGATTCCACTTACATATTCGTGCAAATTTATTGAAAATTCTATGGAGTTTACCATAATAATAGATTTTTTTTATTGATCACGTGAATATAATGTAAATGCAAGTTATTATTATTATTATTATTATTATATAAATATTTTTGTCAATTTAAATATTATTATTTTTATATAAATATTTTTCCCATCGTTGGAGGCATTAATACTAGATTATCCATAGTTTATCATGAGAGTGGCCAGCCCATCGTTGGAACTTCTCT
>JAOXNR010000030.1:21098473-21132865 GCA_028571225.1 Parsonsia alboflavescens
AAAAGGAAATCCAGGATTTACTTCAGAAAAAGATTATTAGAGAATCTAGATCCCCTTGGAGTTGTTCCGCATTTTATATTAACAATAATGCTGAAAAAGAACGAGGAACACCAAGACTGGTAATCAATTACAAACCATTAAACAAAGTATTAAAATGGATCCGATATCCCATACCAAATAAAAGAGATCTACTAAAACGAACTATAGGATCAGTGATCTATAGTAAATTTGACATGAAATCAGGCTTTTGGCAAATTCAAGTAGCAGAACACGATAAGTATAAAACTGCCTATAATGTCCCTTTTGGACAATTTGAATGGAACGTAATGCCCTTTGGTCTGAAGAATGCCCCTTCTGAATTCCAAAAGGTAATGAATGACATCTTCACCCCTTATACAAGTTTTACCATAGTCTATATTGATGATGTGTTGATTTTTAGCTCTTCGCTTGAGCAACACTTCAAGCATTTGTATCTTTTTCTTGACATCGCCAAGAAAAATGGGCTGGTATTGAGTGCCCGAAAATTACAACTCTTTCAAACTAAAATTAGATTTTTAGGTCATGATCTAGAGAAAGGATTTTATAGACCTATTACGCGATCTATTGAATTTGCAGATAAATTTCCTGATGAGATTAGAGACAAAACACAATTACAAAGATTTTTAGGATGTCTTAATTACGTGGCAGATTTTATTCCAAACCTTAAAACCATTTGTAAACCTCTCTACAACCGACTAAAAAAGAATCTAGTCTCTTGGGGTATCGAACAGACCCAAACTGTTCAGCATATAAAAACACTTGTTAAAAACCTTCCTTGTCTAAGCCTTCCTGATCCACAAGCCTTTTTAATTGTTGAAACCGATGCTTCTGAAGTAGGCTTTGGGGGAATCCTCAAGCAAAAGAAAACAGATTTATCGCCAGAAACCCTTGTTCGATTCCACTCAGGCCTTTGGACCTCTAGCCAGTTAAAGTATAGTACCATTAAAAAGGAAATTTTATCAATTGTTTTATGTATTACAAAATTTCAAGATGATTTAATTAATAAAATTTGTTTGATAAGAACATATTGTAAATCTTCAAAAGAAGTCTTAATAAAGGATGTGAAAAACCTTGTTTCAAAACAAATATTTGCTCGATGGCAAGCCATCCTTTCCGCTTTTGATTTCGAAATAGAATTTATTAATGGTGACAAAAATGTTTTGGCTGATTTCTTAACAAGAGAATTCTTGCAGGGAAACAATGAGACCAATCACATCACCTCAATTGAAAGCCCGAATGCAACCAAATAGACCTCCTCTGTCTCAAAACCGTTTTTCTTTACTAGGATCATTCCCTGCTCTGCCTCCTCCAGCATCCTCCTCAAAATTAATTACTCCTTCTGATATCGTCTCTCCTTCTACCATTACTCCAGAAAAAACCCAAACTATCAAGATGAATTCAA
The DNA here is from genome assembly GCA_028571225.1 of Parsonsia alboflavescens. Classification (NCBI taxonomy): domain Eukaryota; kingdom Viridiplantae; phylum Streptophyta; class Magnoliopsida; order Gentianales; family Apocynaceae; genus Parsonsia; species Parsonsia alboflavescens. Next base: position 21,099,915 of record JAOXNR010000030.1, read on the forward strand.
GCCACTATAGTCATTCTCCCCCAGAAACCTATAAGGAAGCCGTTACTCCTAGTAGTAGCAAAGCACCTATCACTCAAACATCTCCTTCCCCAAAATTATTTGAAAATATCCCTGTATCTTTGATCCCTATTTTATCTCTTGAAAAGGGAATGTTCAATTTGAATGAAAAAGAACTTGTTGCTAAACTCCTTCCTCATGCTTATGTTAAAGGAAGCTATATCTTCAATAGCGATCCCATAAAAGACCGAACCTTTTATGAACATGTATTGGTACATTCAGGATCCATCGAAATAGAACACGAAACAAACTCCAGAGGAATTGCATTTTCTCGTATTAGAATTCTCAAACTATACACATTAGAAGCCTGGAATTCTTTCTCCATTCACACACCCAAACAATTTGCAGTTCCTTGCAAACCTCCATCCTATAACTACATGGACTATTTAGACGCATGGAACAATTTCTTATTCTTACGAGAAGCCTCTCATACTTGGTTTATTAAATATGATCGTAAAGAAATCACTACCTTTCCCCGATGGTTTTATTATTGGTGGAAACAATTTGGAGCAACATCAGATCTTCTTTACCCTCAGAAAAGGAAAGAACTTGAAACATTTGTGTTACAAAAACAACTAACAGAACATCCTACTTTTATTCAAAATTGTAAATTTTCCTTCAAAAATAAGATCAATTTTATTATTGGTTGGAAATTCAAATTTGAAACATTTGATATGATCAAGTATTTGTGCCGAGAAATCTCTGTTCGAGGATGGGTTCCAAAAGTTCCCCTATAGAAGATTCCGGATGACACCTCCTCTACGAGCTCAATCAAAAAATAAAAAAGACAGATTCAAGAAGAACTTGCAAATCTCTACTCTCAATTACAAGAAGCAGAAGATGATGAAGAAATCTCCCCGTTTGGAGATAATGGTGACTTAGAACATCCAAAAGGTATGGCAGTCGCATATCAGTTGTTATACGATGAATAGACAAGCACTTAGCTGGGACCCAGACAGCTAAAAATATTTGCCACTACTTGCCGACACCGACAAATCAGGAGACAAATGGAAAAGCTACTTTATTAAAGTTACTTTAACTTTAGTAAAAGTTGCTGCTTTTGTATTATTTGTATCTTTTACTTTATCTGAAAGCTTTATCAGTCTACGGATTTGAAATATGTAATTTGAAATCCGCCTGTGGATTTCTATATATTAGCCGCATTTGTAAGAGAGAGACACAGCGAATTTCAGCTTAATCCTCTCAGAAAACAATCCTTGTATCCCTTTCACAATCTCTTGTATTACTTTTCAATGATAATTTGAAGTTGATTTGCAGACTACTCTTTTTGTAAGTTTTAAGTCTTTTTTATCCTTATTTCTATAAAAATGTTTTTAGCAAAAACATAATTTTGCAAACCGTTTTCGTAACGATCTCAATTCCGCATTAGGATAATTTTTTTTCTCCAAAATGTCCTTGTAGAAAAGAATATTAAGAATGGATAAATAAAAATTTTTAGGGTAATATTAAAAAAAGAGAGAGAGAATAAAATATCTATTAAACCATATCATTAATGATTTATAATGAACGGAAAAATAAAATAAAATAAAAAAACTCCAATGACTTATAAGGACAAAGAACTACTTATAAAATTTGTTAGAATTAACATGAAGATAATAATGTGTGTATATATTGACACTTATAGTGTCATATTGAAATGTTTTGAATAAAATTCTATTGAAATAACACTTCAATTTATCTTGAAACTGATCTAATTGTATCAAAATACAAGAATATCAGATGTTTTAAATAGGAAAATAAATTTATAAAATAATCGTGTTATATAAGATAAAATATCTATTTTTTTATAGGAAAAAAAAATCATTTGTCAAAAAGGATAATTTAAGTAGTCTAAAATTGTGGTTAATATTTAATTGTAATTAAGAAACAATGTTATTCTTATTTATTTATAACTTATGGAAACGGAAGATATTCGAGAGGCGATCGGCAGGATGCTTGATCTATTATACCATGTTGAAAAATTTGTTGACTATGGCATAATAGAATGACTTAGTGCTAAAGTTAAATGCATCTAGCATCAAGTCATTTGTTCATATCATGGGGGTTTCATTCATACTCTCAACACTATTAGAGCTGGATCATGTACAAAATTGGCGAATTTTAAATAATTGAATATAAATATAAATATAATTTATTATATTATATTATATAATAGTAATTTAAAATTAAACATCATAATAATTAATGAAATTACAAAAAAATATATTAATAGAAAAATGTGAAATTATAGATTTTAGAAAACTTCTTGATATAAAACATATGTAATTCTTGACTTGAATGACTTTTAAAATCGTAATTCTTTTAAAAAATATTGACACTACAATAGTAATTTTTATTGACTTTTATTAATTGTCATGATGTATATAGTAATTAAAATTTATGGAAACTAAAATTTGAATAACTCTAGTCAAAATGATATTAATTCGAATACGAAATACTAAATTTGTTCCTCAAATACTATAAATGCATCGATCTCATGTTCGATTCAAATTAATTTCATTTTGACCAGAACTTCTAAACTTGAGTAGTAAATGAGGTCTCCTCTTTTTTTTTTTTTTATTGTGAATTTGTAATATCCCTTTGTTCTCGTTATTTGGAAAAAGATTAAATGCATTTATCTTTGCAATTTTTTTTTTATATATTTCTATTTTTTCTTTTTTGTTTCTGAAATACACTATAGTGAAAGATTTTTGTAGGTATCTTAGATGGGACATATCATAATTAATTAAAATTTATCGATACTAAAATTTGAACAAATCTATTCAAAAAAGAATTAATTCGAATACGAACAAAAGAAGATTAAATTTGTTCCATTAATACTATAAATGCATTGATTTTGATTAATGCATATTTGAGTCGAATTAATTTTATTTTGATTGAGTTTTCAAACTTTAGTAGTAAATGAGGTCTGTTTTTTATTTTTATTGTTTTTTATGTAGAATTCCTTTGTTCTCATTATTTGGAAAAAGATTAAATGCACTTTTTTTTCTTTTTTTCTTTTTTTCTTTTTTTTTGTATATTTCTATTTTTTATTTAGTTTTTTAAAAATATATTGTGATTAAAGATTTTCATGGATATCTTAGGTTTTATCATACATATTTAGGGCTCCCTCTTGTATCAAGGTCCTGTCATAAATAACTCACCAGGCTATAATTATATTCCTGGATAATTGGCGCTTTAATCCCTAAATATATTATTATTGTTAATTTTGGTCATCAATTTTTTTTTTCATTTTCTAAGTCCTCAAATATATTAAGGTTGGTAATTTTGGTCCACATTTTTTTTTAAAAAAATTTATAGGTCCCTAAATATATTATAAACTACAGCTTTGATCCTTTTTCTTGTTTATTGGCCAAAAAAGGTCGGAGCCATCTGTATGGGCATTGCCTTCGATTTATTTTTAGGGTAAATTAGATATTTCACTCCCCTTTTTTTGGTTAACCAAGGATTATTTCTCCCATTTTCACTTTATTTCCTAATTTCTCCCAATTTTGCAACATAAATAGAGAACAAATATTGGGGGATAGGAAATATAGGGCAAAATTAGGAAATTTGGAAAAATTGATTAAATTAATTTTTATTTTTTAAAAAAAACGAGTGAAATATCTAATTTGCCCTGGAAACAAATCTCAAGCAAGGCTCATATAGGATTCTTCGATGCTAATAAATAAGAAAAAGAACTAAAGTTGCAGTCTTATAATATATTTATAAATCTAGAAAAAAAAATTTTAAAAAATGAAGGCTAAAGTTACTAATCGTAATATATTTGAAAACCTAAAAGATTTTTTTTAAAAAAATGGGATTAAAATTTCAAATCCTAAAATATTTAGGGATTAAAGATGCTAATTATCGTTATATTCCCGTCCATTTTGTGGAAAGAGGAATTTTGACCAAAAGTGAAATTGAACGCCGGAGAAGATCTTTCTAGAAGATGCAGTCTCCCCCCCTCTCTAGAGACATCTAGGACCAGTCGAAGCCTATGTACGTCAAATACAAAACCAAAACCAACACATAAAAGAATTACAAGTCGAAAAGTCTATAAAAGAAAAAGAAAAAAATGTTTTAATAAATATTTCAGCAGAAAATTCCACACAAACCCTCTTTCGGCACACCTGCTTTAAAATTTTCTCTCCTTCGTTCCATCAATCTCACAACACCACCAACAATTTGGTAGAGATTTCCAGAAGCCTCTAAACGGTAGTTTGCGCTCGATCTTCCCATCTTAGCTGCGTTGTTCGGACGAAGGTTTGCAATATACCAATAAACCCTAGTTTTTACTGCCCTTTGATATATCAGATCTGTGGATTTTGTTTTGTTCTCTGATTTTAAGGTTGCGAGATTTGTTGTTTGATTCGTCGTTTTTCTTTGATTTGACATGCAAATTTGGCAATGCTTTGATGTGATTTAATCTAAAAAAAATCTTTTTGTTCTTCTAGCTATGTTTGGCAATCAGATAGTTGTTAACATGATTATTTGCAGTGAATGTGAGTATATTTAACGAGTCTAAGTTTTGTATTACTTTATCAGATTTGTCCTTAGGTTGAGTTTGTAAGAGTTGCCCTTAGGGTTCTGTTCATTTTTTAGTCTTCTAGTTGGATTTGATGGTATTGTTGCATAAATGTGCACGGTTCTGGGTCTCTATCAAGTAGGAGGAGTTTATGCAATGAATGTGTTGCCTGTAATGATGCAGTAGCTGTGGACTTTATGCACTGAAATGTTTTTATTTTGGTATGGAAAAACTATTAATTACTAGATAAATGCATAAGCAAAGACTTTTTATATCATTCTGCCTCATTCGATCTTGCAGAATGATATACGTGTCAATCATGTCACTTTAGATGGATGGTTATTTTATGTACGTGTACTCCTCAGTAGTATAAGGTCCAAATGACAATATGTTTGGCTAGCAATTTATGAGAGATTTTTTAATGTGTGCCATCATTTTACATGTCACTTTAGATGGATGGTTATTTTATGTACATGTTCTCCTCACTAGTATAAGGTCCAAACGACAATATGTTTGGTTAGCAATTTATGAGAGCCTTTTTTAATGTGTGCCATTATTTCACATGCTGAAACTACGCGTAAGTTCTTTATTAGTATCATTTAGTTTCTGGTTAATGCTTAGATTTATCAAGAAAATAAATTTTGAAAGGCCTTGCACATATGAAATATCAATAATTTCTCTATATATTGATGTTGATCAAATGTTTTGCCCTAAACTGTTCAGGAGAAATTTTAAGTTGTGCTTGTGGCAAACTTGTCCTACTTACAACGATGAGCGTGGTTGGTTTTGACCTCGGGAATGAAAGCTGTGTTGTTGCTGTTGCAAGGCAGAGGGGGATTGACGTTGTCCTCAATGATGAGTCAAAACGTGAAACTCCTGCTATTGTATGCTTTGGTGACAAACAGAGATTTCTTGGAACAGCAGGGGCTGCATCAAGTATGATGAATCCTAAGAATACAATTTCGCAGATAAAGCGTTTGATTGGGCGCCCATTTTCAGATCCTGAGTTGCAACATGATCTCAAGGCTTTGCCATTTGCTGTGACTGAAGGACCTGATGGATTCCCCCAGATCCATGCTAGGTATCTGGGAGAGACGAGGACTTTTACACCAACGCAAGTGCTGGGAATGATTCTCTCTAATCTGAAGAGCATTGCAGAAAGTAACCTAAATGCAGCTGTTGTTGATTGTTGTATTGGTATTCCAGTTTATTTCACAGATCTTCAGAGAAGAGCTGTGTTGGATGCCGCTACAATTGCTGGCTTGCATCCTCTTCGCCTAATTCATGAAACCACTGCCACAGCTTTGGCTTATGGAATTTACAAGACTGATTTACCTGAAAATGAGCCATTAAATATTGCCTTTGTGGATGTGGGGCATTCTAGTTTGCAGGTATGCATAGTGGGGTTCAAGAAAGGTCAATTAAAGATATTGGCACATGCATTCGACAGAAATCTCGGGGGCAGAGATTTTGATGAGGTTCTTTTCCAGCATTTTGCTGCAAAATTCAAAGATGAATATAAAATTGATGTTTATCAGAATGCTAGGGCTTGCTTAAGGCTTCGTGCAGCATGTGAAAAGTTAAAGAAAGTCTTAAGTGCCAACGCGGAAGCACCTATGAATATTGAGTGCCTCATGGATGAGAAGGATGTTCGAGGGTTTATCAAGAGGGATGAATTTGAGCAAATTAGTATTCCAATCTTGGAACGTGTGAAGAAGCCATTGGAGAAGGCTCTTGCAGAAGCTGGACTTACAATTGACAATATTCATGCGGTTGAGGTTGTTGGTTCAGGTTCTCGAGTTCCAGCTGTCATTAAGATCTTGACAGAGTTCTTTGGAAAGGAGCCACGGCGCACAATGAATGCAAGCGAGTGTGTTTCTAAAGGCTGTGCATTGCAATGTGCTATTCTGAGTCCTACATTCAAAGTGCGAGAATTTCAGGTAAATTTGGAATTTTTTTTTTGTTAGCTAACTGTTATTTTGTTGTGTCCTCAAAGTTTTAAGAAGAGAAAAATTCATATTTACATTGTTCTTTATTGCATTTAATTTTGAGAATATGAATGTGGCTTTCTCAAAGATTTATTTGGTATGCATTTTCTTATTGGCTGTCTACTTGGCCGCGTATGGATGTGACCTTGCATACACTTTTTGAGTAGCAGACATATTAGTGTGACATCCTACTCCTGTGCTTGCCTATAACTTCAGTGTTTTGTTTTGTAGGTGAATGAGAACTTTCCTTTTCCAATTGCTTTGTCATGGAAAGGATCTGCATCAGACATGCAAGGTGGAGCTGCAGATAATCAGCAAAATACCATTGTGTTCCCTAAGGGAAATCCCATACCAAGTGTGAAGGCTTTGACATTCTATAGATCTGGCACGTTTACAGTTGATGTTCAGTATGCAGATGTCACTGAATTGCAGGCACCAGCAAAGATTAGCTCATACACGGTATTTTGATTGTTTATCCGCATCATACATTGTGTTCACTTATCATAAAATGACTTCTCTTGTTTTTGATTCTAGATTGGCCCCTTCCAATCTACCAATGGGGAGCGTGCAAAGCTAAAGGTCAAAGTACGCCTAAATTTACATGGAGTTGTTTCTGTAGAGTCCGCAACTGTAAGTCATTCATGCTGAGCTGTTTTGTTCCTCCACTTATAAGTATTGGATATGAAATTAATTCTGCTTTTGGTTTTTCCTGCAGCTTCTTGAGGAGGAAGAGGTGGAAATTACAGTAACTAAGGAGCCATCTAAAGAAACAACCAAAATGGAAACTGATGATGTTCCTTCTGATGATGCTGCTGCTCCTCCTAATTCTACTGAGAGTGATGTGAATATGCAAGATGCCAAAGGTGTTGCTGATGCTTCTGGGGCTGAAAACGGTGTTCCAGAGTCTGCAGACAAGCCTGCCCAGATGGAGACAGATTCTAAGGTGATATAATATTTTTTTAACTTAATGATTATTTTGGTATTGGAGTCTGGTGGAGCTCTTTGTATCAAACTTTATATTCTACTGGCTGGCTATATAATTAGTTATATTGTGGTCTATACTGTTGTCTGACATCTTTCATTGAATATGTAATTGCATGTTCTATGATCAGGTGAGAGCTAAAAAGTTAACTTGGATTATTACTTTTTGCATGTGTCTTGCAGCAGCAGGTTGAGGCTCCAAAGAAGAAGGTGAAGAAGACAAATGTACCTGTTACAGAGATAGTGTATGGAGGAATGGCGGCTGCAGATGTTCAAAAAGCAGTAGAAAAGGAGTTTGAAATGGCTTTGCAGGACCGTGTTATGGAAGAAACAAAAGACAAGAAGAATGCAGTGGAGGCTTATGTTTATGACATGAGAAACAAGGTATTTTATGATTCTACATGTTTGATTTTGCAGAATTTTAATAGTAATTAGTGCTGTCTTTTTTTTCTTTTTCTTTTTCTCATTTTGCTTTTAATGGACAACAGCTATGTGATAAATATCAAGAATTTGTCACGGAGTCTGAGAAAGAACAGTTCATTGCTAAACTTCAGGAGGTGGAGGATTGGTTGTATGAAGATGGTGAAGATGAAACTAAAGGTGTTTACATTGCTAAACTTGAAGAGTTGAAGAAGGTAATTTTTGTCTTTTTTATAGTTCCTACGATTTCTTGATTTCTGCCTTTGATTGATTTGATGCCTTTCTTTAATCTTTAAATTTCAGCAAGGTAATCCAATTCAGGAGCGTTACAAAGAATACACGGAAAGGGGATCTGTGGTTGAGCAACTAGTTTATTGTATTAACAGTTATAGAGAAGCTGCAATGTCAAATGATCCCAAGTTTGATCATATTGATTTAGCTGATAAGCAGAAGGTACCTCTTGAAACATAAAACATTTACGTGGATATTGAGCTTCTAATCTAAATGCGGATGTATTATATTTTTTTGATCTTTTTCTGTGTTTGTTATTAGGTCTTGAATGAGTGTATGGAAGCTGAAGGTTGGTTGAGAGAAAAAAAGCAGCAGCAAGATACACTTCCCAAATATGCAACCCCCGTGTTATTGTCAGCTGAAGTGAGGAGGAAAGCTGAAGCTCTTGACAGGTATTTTATTTTACATGGGTTGATTTTGTCTATTACCCCGTTATAAAGTATTTATTGGGCAATAATTTTATTTGATAATAATATATAGATTACCTCTTTCAAACAGGTTTTGTAGGCCTATAATGACCAAACCAAAGCCAGCTAAACCAACTGCTCCAGAGCCATCTTCACCATCGCCTCAAGGTGAAGCACAACCACAAGGGGGAGAGAGCCCAAATCCCAATACCAGCAACGAAAGTGCAGGGAAAGAAAATGACGCACCAGCTGGCACAGAGCCAATGGAAACTGAAAAAACTGAAGCAGCATAAATTAGATGCTGAATGCTCTGTTCATTTATATCTGGGAACCATTTCTGTTCATTTATGTGTGAGAACAAGTTTTAATCTGTGGTATCCATGGGCTAATGAATTTCGCATAGTTATTTGGATCATGAGGGTTGGCAAGAAGATATGGTTACCATAATAGGGTTATAATTAGTTTCTATAATCTTGTTTTTGGTAAGCGTTTGTAAGGCTCATTATTTTTTTTTTTTTTGACATTTTCAATTCTCTTTGGTTCTCTTTGTTGTGGCTCCAAAGAATTTTGCCGTTTTGGCTGCTTCGGGAGGTGGATGATATTTTAATTTTTATCCTATATATGGATATACGATTTTATCCTTATACATGGCTCTCTCCTTTTTTTCACCTCCGTCGTATAACCTATTACTTAAATAAATTAAAATTATAAGAGCTCAGATGTCTTCGAAGGAGTTTTCTCTATTTACTCCTAGTCACGATGACAAACACATTAAATATTTTAAAATAGGGCTTTTAGCCATCTTAGTATATCACGATTTTAGGTTAAAACACGGTATGATTTTATTTTATTTTATTTATTTATTTATTTTTTCCAGTCATAACGATTTTTTAAGTTTTATGAATAATTAGAAGAATTCAAACCATTAAATTTTTGACTATTCACAAAGTGGAGATGGGACACATAAGAGATTGTGGTGGAGACAAGACACATGATATGAGGGTGTTTGAGGAAGAAAATTTTAATGTAGCTATTGCATCATATCATCCTATTGATTTAGTATAACAAATTAGGATGATATGATTTAGTATAACAAATTAATAGTTTTTTTTCATATGTATAATGGTGCCATATCAAATATTCCTCATTTAAGACTGTTTTAATGTCTCCTTCCTCCCCTTTTGTTTCTGTTTGTTTGCAGGTGATAGAGATTTTAGAATCTCTTCACAATCTAAAAAATCCTCTATTTTATGCTATCTTTAATTAAAGCTAAAGACAACACAAACTACTATGTTATTTTGTTTGATTCAAATCTAGAGGAATTTTGGATTTTTGCAAACACATCAATCAATAACTGTTCTTGAGATCTAGAAACTATAGTTTCTCTACCTCCAAACATGTTGGTGATGGCGGCTCACCTATTAGTGACATCTCCAAAAAGAATCGCTTCCAGAAATCTGCAACCCAATTCACCTTCTTCTTCTTCTATTTATTGGGTTATCAAATTTTCTTCGATTTCTTCTTGGATTTGATCTTCTCCGACATCTTGCATTTTTCCCCCTTTCTTCTTTTTCTTCTTCAATTTGTTCTGGGATATCCTCATCTTCATCTAGAACTAGATGCAATGTAAGTCATCCACCTTGTCGGAAAGCAGGAAGTATCTCGAGACGACCACCAATTTGACTTCAGAGAGCTTTAACCTTCCGTTCCCTCTGATTGGTTGGAGAAAGAATGTGGACCGACCATCTTGGCTCAGTGACGACAATGGTGGTAGGAAATTTTTTCACCTTTTTCTTCACATGACCTCTCATCAACAACCTTGAACAAACAATCGATGATGATGCAAAGGAAGATGAATTTTCGGAACCCAAATCATCAATTCTATAATCATCATCAACCATTCTCTCATCCTAGTTCGAAAGCCCAATTGAGATGAATTTACAAAGTTGAGGTCAAATTTGATTCTGATAGTTAAAGAGTTTATACGGAAACAGAGAGGGTGGAAGAAGAAGTTAGTGTTAAATGTGGAATATTCTGATGTGGCACCATTATACATATGGAGAAAAACTATTGGCTTGTTGCACCAAATCAATAGGATGACATGGTGCAGTAGTTGCATTGAAATTTTTCTCGTGTTTGAGAGTTAATTTCGTTATTTCACCATGAAATGATATCGTTTTCCTTCGACGCTGGGTTTAAAAAAAAAAAAAAGGATAGCAAAAAGCTTCACTTTCATATGTCGCGACGATGGTAGGAATCACAATGAACCAGTACTTGGTCTTCCTCTATGGTTCCCAAAGCTAAACCCAACAAGCATCCAATCAAACCTGACAACGACGCCTACTACTAGTACTATGACTCCTACCACTGCTACTTCTGAATCATTACCATAGCAACTCCAGGAAACGCTACCTTTAGTATTCCTAGGTCTCTCACTATGCCAGAAGGTCATGCGGCTTCGATCTCCGATCTCCTAAGAATGAAAGAAATTGAAGGCAAATTCGTCATGATCAATGAAATAAGTCGAAGAGTTAGAGAATTGATGGAATCGGAAGAAGGCAAAGAGTTAGAGAGCTGAGCATTTTTTTTAAAAAAATTAGTACGAAAACAATTGGATTGAAAGGATCGAAATGCCCTTTAAAAAGTAACATGTGCCGGTCATGTGACCGGCTCCACCTCGAGAGTGGTCGAAAATTGATGGTTTGGATCATTTCAAATACTCGTAAAAACTTGAGGGACTATGACGATTAGAAAAAAATATTTGGGATTGAACTGTATTTTGATCCAAATTTATGGGATTCAATAGGCTAAAAGCCATTTAAAATATTAAATATAATAAAACATTAAAGGTTTTAATATTTTTATTAACAAGACATGATATTAAATAAGTTTGTTAATGTTTTAGAATGTTAAGATATTTATTATTATGTTTATTATTATGAAAGGAAGTAGTGTGGAATTGTATTTTTCCATTAATTTTTTTTCTATTAAATGCTATCTTTGGATATTAAAATAAGGTAAAATGGTCAATTTAGTCCCTTAACTTTTTTATTTTGATTATGTAGGTCTATAATTTTATTTTTTAAGGTCTCATAACCATTTTGTTTTGATCATGTAGATTTATATCTTTTTTTCATCGTTTAAAGTCCTATAACTTTTTATTGGTGACCAGTTAGGTCTTAATAAATTTTTATTTTGACTATGTAGGTGCATATATATTTTTTAATTAAGATCTTATTACTTTATATCACTTTTAGACCTAATTGGTCACTAGTAAAAAGTTATAGAACCTAGTTAGTCATTTGTAAAAAGTTATGAAATCGAGTTAATATTAGTAAAAAGTTATAAGACCTTAAATAATGTAAAAAAAAAATTGGACTTACAGGGTCAAAACAAAAAATACATAGTCAAAATAAAAAAGTTATGAGATTAAATTGATTATTTAACCGTACGATAATCAAATGCCGCCTATAAAATTATGATTATAAAAAAAAAAATTTATATGTAATATACAAATTGCAATTGTCCATAACTAAATTATTCACAAAATAAATTTATTTATTTACATATAAAAATAAAATATTCTCTGCAATGTTGTAATGGGTCCATATAAATACATGTTCAATCTAAGCTTAGTGTTCATCGATCCCATTATAGCATTTTTGCATCACTTTACTACTAATTCTTATTTAACATTAAGTGGAAAATGGCCTTTCTAGTCTCTTAACAATTTGATTTAAGTTACAATGATTCCTTTTCATTATTTTTAACTTTTTAGACCCCTTATTAATGTACGGGTTGCCAATTTCGATCAATTTCAACGTTGAATTTTATTTTACCAACTCATAGAGGATATAAATGGCATTCTACTGTACATTTTTTTCCCCTTCCATAGTCGTTGAACGTCGCGGCTGCTGATTGGCAGCCACCCTTCTTCTTCCCAACAATGTCAATTTGGGAAACAATCCCAATTCAAAACAGAAAAGTGGCAAAAATGGATTTGTCTTTCTACCAAAATTGATTTCTCACCTAAACCATTGCAATGTTGAATGTGTTCGATGAAACCCAACTGCAACTAAGTCAGCAGCCATAACAGCAAATTCGATAGGAATCGAACATACATGCCAAAAACAATATGCCGGTTAGGAATCCAACATCATGCCAAAAACAATAGTCACAATTTGGACTGAAAAGAAAAAGAGATAAATAATTTTGATTGATGGAAATTTTTTGTTTTTAACAGTAATATAATACCAATGTTATTGAAGGAATAGATTAAAGTGGTTGAGAAGTTGCCTGCTCAAAGCAAGCAAATCAAAGAAGTAAAGCGAAGATGGTCGATAGGAGATTAAATAGGGAAGAAGGATTCGTAATAGATGATTGAGCAAAAATAATGAAAAAAAACGAAGTCAAGGGTTGCCTGATGGGTTTTCAGAGTGACAGAAAGATTCGAAGTAAAATTGTAGAGTCGGCGGTGACTAATCCAGCAGCAATAACCTTCCTCACCCATCCCCCTCAACAGTCACTCTCGGTTATTTCATCTACCCTAGTGTTGGATTCATTTTCCATGGCAGCTTCAACGTACCTAGTGTCAAGGTAAAACAACACGCTCCCACCATGTAGAGGAACTTGAGTATCTATATTTTCCCGTGGATGGTCTAGATTCCTGTAAAAATTGCCCCAATGCTTCAAAATCATCACCTAGACAAGATGATTATCTTCGACGGAGAAGAAAATGTATGGTCGGAGAAAGCGAAGAATATGTACTATCGGAGGCCACAAATTTGGGGATTTAAAATTTTTTATAAAAAAATTGTCCACTTAAATGCCATATATACCCTTGATAAGTTGGTGAAAAATGGCAACTTAATGTTGGTTGACCTTGACAGAAAATGTGTTTCTCCTAAAGAAGGATTAAATTGGCAATCCGTAAATTAATTAGGAACTCAAAAAGTTAAAAATAATTAAAAGGGATCATTATAGCCTAAATCAAATTGTTAAGGGACTAATAAGGTAATTTTTAATAACATTAAATATTTATTTTAAAATGTCAAATAATTTCTAGTATTTTTACAAATGAAACATTAGAAATTCATATTTCATTATTTTTAATATTTAATGAATAATAATAAAATTTTTTTTTGGCAAATGAAAATTTTGGATATTCATCTAAAAAATTTCTTCCGTTTTAATTTAAATAATAAATTATTGATGATTTGTTGGTTATTAGATATTCATCCCTAAAATTTCCTCCCTACATGCGGAGTGAGAAAAAGAAAAAGAAAAGTATTTTTGTACTAATATTCGTATTAAAGAATTTTTAATTTATGTGAAATGATAATTAACTATTATCTTCGAAATTAAAAAAGAAGAATAAAAAAGCAACGTAGGGTGCCCTTCCACTGAACAGATTTCAGCACACACCTTTCAGGTAAACCTTAACCTTGTGTTTCTTTTTTTTGGGTCTTCAAGAATTCTGTTTTTGTTGAGGCGCGCCTTTTCCATAGTGAAGTGACTATTAATGAGTTGTAATTAGAAAACCCTAGATTTTAGTCGTAAGCAAAGATTGGATTTTTATCTGGTTAAAATTAGTGATGGTTAATTCTTCTTTAAACGTCTGGAGTAGATTATATGAATAAATTATGAACTGGATTTTCCTTTCGCAGTTTATTGTTTCTTGAGATGTAATTAGAGCTCGGATCTTTGGGGTTGAATGTGGGATGCATTTTTTGTGTAACATGACCAGTGTGCTACTCTGGGTTCAAGAAAAATGGCAGGCAGATTGTTCTGCACGAGACGTTCTATATCAACTTCCTCCTATCTATGCGCCAGAATCAAGCAGACAGGTGGATCAAGTTCTCTTGTTGAAGTATTGCCTTTGAATTTATATTACTAACTATTCATATGGTGTTTTTAACCTGTTGGAGATTAATGTGGTTTTTAAAATTCTGATGGGTTGCTATGTAACTGATGGAAATTGGGATTTTACTGTTTTCACAGAAAGTGAAATCGTTCGAATGTTTCAACTGTCAACTCCCAAAGATGAAGTACCAAACTCTGCAGCAAACAGAAGGCATTCATTACAGATGGGTGCCTCGAGGATTTTGGATGAGAGATTCATAAGGATTTTGAAAATTTTTAAGTGGGGCCCTGATGCAGTAAAAGCTCTGGAGGTTCTAGGCATCAAAGTGGATAATCGGTTGGTTCGAGAAATTCTGAAGATTGATATTGAGATCAATGTTAAGATACAATTTTTTAAGTGGGTGGGCAACAGAAGGAACTTTGAGCATGACACCATTACTTACCTTGCTTTTATTCATTGTTTAGAGGAAGCAGGTCTCTTCGGTGAAATGTGGAAGGCCGTCCAAGAAATGCTCCGTACCTCTTCTGTGATTAGCCCTCAGGATCTGTCTGAGATTATGAGAATTTTGGGAAGGGCTAAAATGGTGAACAGGGCAATAAAGGTCTTTTATCAGGTTAAAATGAGGAAGTGCAAGCCCACAGCAAGCACTTATAACTCTGTGATTTTGATGCTGATGCAAGAAGGATATCATGAAAAAGTTCATGAGCTCTACAATGAAATGTGCAAGGAATGTAACTGCTTTCCTGACACCGTTACTTATAGTGCACTGATAGCTGCTTTTGGGAAACTAGGTCGTGATGAGTCTGCAATTAGGTTGTTTGATGAAATGCGGGAGAATGGATTACACCCAACTGCAAAGATATATACAACTTTGCTGGGGATTTACTTCAATTTGGGGAAAGTTGAATATGCATTACGATTAGTCTTGGAGATGCGGGAGAATGGTTGCATTCCAACTGTTTATACTTACACAGAATTAATAAAGGGGCTTGGTAAAGCTGGCAGGGTTGAAGAAGCTTACTCTATTTTTCTTGACGTGCTAAAGGATGGTTGTAAACCGGATGTTATACTAATAAATAATGTCATAAATATGCTCGGCAAGGCAGGTCGTTTGCCTGCTGCTTTTAAGCTGTTTGAAGAAATGGGATCTTTGAATTGTGCCCCGAATGTGGTGACTTATAATACTATTCTCAAGGCTTTGTTCGACTCCAAAGCTCCTGCATCTGAAGCTACATCGTGGTTTGAAAAGATGAAGGCAAGTGGTATCACTTCTAGCTCCTTCACTTATTCAATTCTTATAGATGGATATTGCAAGAGAAATAGGCTGGAGCAAGCTTTATTGCTGCTTGAGGAGATGGATGAGAAAGGTTTCCCTCCATGTCCGGCTGCCTACTGCAGCTTGATTAACAGTCTTGGAAAAGCAAAACGCTTTGAAGCTGCAAGTGAGCTGTTCCAAGAACTAAAGGAGAATTGTGGTTCCTCAAGTTCACGGGTATATGCTGTAATGATAAAGCATTTTGGCAAGTGTGGACGCTTGACTGAAGCCATGGATCTTTTCAGTGAGATGAAAAGACTTGGGTGTCGCCCTGATGTGTACGCATATAATGCTCTCATGTCAGGGTTGGCAAAGGCTGGCATGATTGATGAAGCTCATTCCTTGCTTCGAACAATGGAAGAAAATGGTTGCAGTCCGGACCTTAACTCTCATAACATAATACTGAGTGGCTTGGCTAGGACAGGTGGTCCACAAAGGGCAATAGAAATGTTCACTAAGATGAAAAGTTCAAAAATAAAACCTGATTCTGTCTCTTACAATACCGTTCTCAGTTGTCTAAGCCATGCTGGTATGTTTGAGGAGGCTGCAAGGTTGATGAAGGAGATGCGGGCAAATGGTTTTGAATATGATCTCATAACATGCTCATCTATACTTGAAGCAGTTGGTAACATTGATGAAGACCAGTCTTGAATAAACCAGTGAAAGATACTTGCTATGGTATTCTTTGAACATTGTTTTTAGCAGAGTTTTTGCAGAGCATCATTGCCTCATTGATCTTTTTTATGGCCTGATGTCGCATTTTCTTCTCCAGAACAGTTGTGAGTCACTAATCATACAGAGGAACCTTCACAGTATACTGGAGCTCAAAAACACACTCATTTCAAGACCTAATATATGTTTGGAAACGCTGGTGCTACAAATGTATGTGCATGCAACTACTATGATGCTTCAATTCATGGGACAACATTGACTCAATTTGTAGGCTATGTCATGGTAGACGTGTTCTTGTACAAGATTTGCCAAAATTGCTCTAGAAAGGCAGCCACTAGTTGCCTGCACTCAGTTTTCCTGCTGTCTCCTGGGTTGAGTGAGAGTTTGCCAAGCTTCTTGTGCTCCAAATATTGTGATGCAGATATTATTCCTCACATTGTTGCACTTCCTGCTGAAACCTTTCTCTCAACAAAACAATGATCTAGAAGGAAATTTGTACCCGTTATCGATGACAATCAATTAGACTTAGAATTTGAGATAAATTAGTCTGGTTTTCCAGGACATCATTCTCTTCATCAGTTTGTTATGGCTGATCCAGAATCTGAGGCTGAAGAAGCTCTTTCGTCAGGCACCTTGAAATAGATGACTCCCAGGCAGACAAAAGAATATGAGGCCAAGCTTGCTCTTTCACCATGCCACCTTGAAATAGATCATTTTCAGGTAGACGAAAGCATATCATCCATATCAACCGTTCCTATTTACCATTTGCCTTGACTTGGCATTTCAAGTTATGAGTTTTTGCCTTGATGGAGTGGACTTTGGATAATCAATTTGTTCCATTCATTGTTGGAGACTGCTGTCTTACGGTTAGGTTTTTGAGCTGTCCCAAGAGGTCTCATCTCCTCAAAATCGAACCTCATGCCATTAAATCTGTTGCAATAGTTGTTTCTCAACATTCTTGTAGAAAATTGTGTGCAGATATCTAAAAAAGATTTGCATGCTTATTGGCCTTTCTAGTTTATATCCATCCAAGGCTATTTCTTTTGTATCTCAGCTTGCCATGCCAGAGTCAGACATGCAGTTTGGGAGTTAAAAGATACAAAGTTCCGAGAGAGAAGAGCAGAGAGTTTAAATTTAAATTTGTTTGGTTCTTTTATGAAAGAAAAGAAAATTGATTTTTATTTCTAGGAGTTGGAAAGAAGAAAAAGAGAGTTATTTTGTAAAGCTTATCTTACAAAAACAATATTTTGTATAATTTTTTTAAGCCGTATTCGTACCTGTTCACATGCATATATTCTTTGCAACAACTCATTCAGGTTAAACTATGCAGAAAATCAAGTCATGTTTAACTTGTATTTATTTTATCCAGATGAATTCTATTTAAGAATAAATTTATACCTGGATAAAATAATCATTACATAGGAAATTTTTTAATAGGATATATTTTTTTTTCCATCCTTCAATTTTTTATCCAATTTAATTTTAAAAAATACAATAATTTTGTATGCATTTTCTTTTTCCTTCTTTTAACTTCTTTAGGTATTTTAGGAAAACTTTTTAAAATCATCCTTCAAATTTTTTTTTACTCAATTTAATTAAAAAGATAAATTGATTTTACATATATTTAGGAATTTCACCCTAAATATCCACAT
Source organism: Parsonsia alboflavescens (assembly GCA_028571225.1). NCBI lineage: Eukaryota > Viridiplantae > Streptophyta > Magnoliopsida > Gentianales > Apocynaceae > Parsonsia > Parsonsia alboflavescens. The sequence goes on from JAOXNR010000030.1 coordinate 21,118,089, forward strand.
ATTTTTTTTAAAAGTTCAAACTCCATAAAACTTTTTAAAAATTAAAAATATCAAGCCATTATTTTATCTGTGCACAAATTATAGATTCTAAGATGTCAAAATATATAATTTTTTTATTTAAATTGGGTGAAAAATTGAAGGATAATACTTAAAGAAGTTAAAAAAACCAAAAAGAAAATGCATACAAAATACATTATGGTATTCTTAAAAAAATTTCCAATTAAAAAGTGGTCCCGGCGGGGCTCGAACCCGCGACCTTCGGCTCATAAGACCAACGCTCTAACCAACTGAGCTACGGGACCACATGCTTATAAGAATTTGTGTTTTATTATATAATCCCTATTTATGAATTTTCAGAAAATCCGAAGGAAGTTGAACTCCATGGTATTTGATTCAACAAACAAGAAAATCATCTCTTCCAAGTCTCATTCAAAACAAAAACCAATCTCATTCTCATCTAAATTAAACCATATTGCATGCATTTCAGTATCCACAATGCTGGAAGAACAAAGAGGAAAAGGATATCAGGAAACAGAATACATGTAATATAAGAAAATACAGAGAACATTACATTGGCATCAAAAGGAAGATATTTGACATTTATTACTACTATTCTTTTAACTTAAATATCCAGTACATCAATTCGTTAATCAATTTTTATTGCTCTGCAGACAAATAACAAGAAGGCATTGTGACATGATACAACAATCCCAGACAGCTGAAAGGCACATGCTCGAAGAATCCAACTTATCCACTGATGTTCTCAGCAGACACATCATTCTCTTCATCATCTCCTTGTCGTATTTTTGCAATTTCTGCTTGTGCTCTCTCCAGAATTTGCCTCTTTTGTAATTCCAAATCTCGGTGGAAGTCCATTCTCATTTTTTCCAATTCCAGCATCTGCTGCCTCTTGCTGTTCTCAATCTTTTCATATATGTCACTGAACTTCTGAATAGAATCTGCAAGTAGTTTGAAGGAAGTTCCATTTCCTCTTCCCCTACCATTCTTTTTCCTCTTAGGAGGTAATCCCTCTGAATCCTCCTCCTCACCTTCTCCTGATTCTGAATTTCCTGGGCTATCCCTCATCTCATCAAGTCCATTTGCACGGTTTAGATAATCTCTAGGGTTCATGAAAACATACTCCCCAGAATCAACTCCACATGAAAGGCCAGCTTGTTGCGGATGTGAGGACATTAATGAATCCATTTTCTTGAAGTAAACCCATTTACTGATGAAAATCCCAGTCTCTAATATCTTAGTTTTCTCCTTTTTGTATTTCTTCTTCAGTGTATCTAACCGGTTCCTGCATTGACTGTCTGTCCTATCAATTTTTGACTCCCGGGAGACCTTCTCAGCAACTTCTTGCCATTCCTCAGAGCGTAGGCTCTTCCTGCCATGCTGGAGAAACTTATCACCCCAAGCATCAAGTAAAATAAATGTTTCATGCTCGCTCCAATCAGCAACTGAATTTCGCCCACCAAACGCATGCTTTGGGGCAGCCGGAGGGGCTGCTGATGGTGCTGGTACACGAGGTGCAAACTCATAACTTGATAACAAGCTTTTTAGCTTCCTCTTCTTGGGGTGCCTCTGTATATCACCATAATCATCATCGTCCTCCTCCTCATCATTGTCTTCCTCATAATCATCTTTACCCAATCGCTGGACTCCATTTTCTTCATGGTCATCATCTTCTTCATCCTCCACATATTCATCGTCTTCATCAACATCATTTTCCTCAACATATCGACTACTGCCATTATGAGTAAAGGCAGAAGTACTTCGACCAGAAACCTTCTGACGACTGGATGAAGGAAAAGATTGATTGACACCATAAGGAATTGGAGGATACCTCGCATCATCCTCGGTGTCCATTTGAGCACACAGGATTAAGCTTCTATCAAAGAAGAAGTTACAAGACAACCTACTTTCTAATTATCATCACAATAACCAAAAAAGGAATACAAAATCCAAGTTTGTATCTAATTCCAGCAATGATCTAGCCTATCATTCTAAGACTAGCTGTCTCTTTTCTCTTTCTTCTTAGTCCTTCACTTTAATTGACACAAGAGGGTACATAAGCTATTACTAACATAATTTAATGTTTATATCGGTTGATGAAAAGAACCTACCTACCTTTTACCTTTAATAAGATTTAGTACTTCCCTTCCAAACTTAAGAATTCCTAAAGAACATATCCCATAGTACGAAGTTCAAAAATAATTAAGCTAATATACAATAAAGTTCGAGAGTAGTAGACTTTTTAGAAAACTCCAGCTAAGAAACAAAACATGATTCCCCAAAATATCCTAAAATTAAAAAAAAAAAAAAAAATTCCCACTTTCACCCGATTAAATCTCAAGAAAATGAAGCCCCGAAGGAATCCTTACCTCAAAAAGCATAAATTTGGGCCTGAAATTCCTCAAAGTCCCAAACTTTCATCGAATTCAAAGATCCCACGGCGAACCAGAAAAACTCAAAACCCTCGTAAAAAACCCCCAAAATCATGAAACAAAATTTTGCAATTTCGAATTGCCTCTAGAAAGTAACGGATGCTGTAATCATAGATGTAGGAATTTTGTCGTTTTCGGTAAAGAAATTTCAGGGTAGGGATTTGGACAGCATCATGGAAGAGATGAGAAAACGTCAACAGTGGGTATCTGGCGATCGAAATCGGGTTTGGATATAAAGCAGAAGTCACTAACGTGCACCCGGTGCGCTGCTTGCACGCTTACGTTCGCCTGATGTCTTTTACTCACCGTTTTTGGGCCCACATGAAGTAAATAGAGCTAAATCTAGAGTGCAGTGACGGCCCAAACTTGCATTTCGAATTGTCATTTATTTTTTTATTTTCTGATAGTTTTAAAATACTTATAATACTCTTTTGTTTAAAATTGTTCACTTTTTATTTTAAAATTAAATATTCACTTAAAATAAAATAAAAAACATTCACTTTTGGTTTCATATACTCCTCTCATAGTCTGTAATTGAATGTCTCAATTTAACTTATTCACATTTTAAGAAAAATGTTTTACTTAATTCATTTTTAAATGTTAATTTTCTATGATACAACATTTCTCATTTCAAGTATAAATATTGAATTAAATTTAAAAATTTTATCCGGTGCATGTTTTTCACAAAATTTTATGTGTAGTCATTAATTAGTTACATATTTATCATCAATGCAATGGAGCTTGTGAATGGAAAGTGAAAAATGAGATAATTTGTTTTCCTTTAGTTCATTACCAATATTCTCATAAGGCTGACAAATTTTATGTTAATAATAAAAGAAATCATTTTGTATTAAATTTTTACTAGAAAGTAAGTAAACAATGCTACAAATCCTACAATGTCATCTAAGTATGATTTGTGAGCTATGATAAATATTATCCATTATGTTTTTCTATAGTTAATATGGTAGTATTAAAGAAGGTGTTACTTAGCATTTTCTTTTAATGACGTTAAAAGGTAGCTCTATTTACAAACTATTTTGAGTTATGGGAAATTGAATATAATATTTTCTATAAATAAAAAAATTTAATATATATAATTCCAATATATAAAAGTATGATGGACAGCAATGAAATTCATCATATGAAGAGTTCATCTTTACATTTACATATATTTGATCGTATGTTGATCATATGAATACAAAGAGGAGCGCTCGATATAATGGGTTCTATTGCTCTCAATAACATTCCTCTTCTAATATAATAGCACCAATTTAAATTGAAATTTTAACTAATATGCTACATGAGATATTCGATTTGATATCTCAAAATAGGAATAATTAAAAATATTTAATTTTAAACAGAATAAGTATAATTAGTCTTGCGGGGATTAGCTCTACAAAAATGTTTGAGTATATACTTAAGCTTTCTAAATTTCATTCATGAAAGTATGTTAATTACTTTATTCATATCAATAAATATTGAGAGCCACTGTTTTAAGTGTACTAAGAACACTTAAATTCAAATATATATATATATAATTATTTCTTTTATTTATAATTGTACTTCTCTTTGTCCATAATATTTGAGAAAGAATAGTAAATGGAGAGCAAAATTAAAAATATTTATAATTGTGTATTGATAATTGTAAAGCTCTCTATACTTGAGATTGATTGAATACCATTTTTGTTAATCAATAAAGTTCGTTAAGGTTAATGGTTGGTTGCTAACAAATAATTTAACTGCTTGCAAAACGTAAACAGAAAAAATTAAGAAGTTTTCATTCTTTTTGTCGTTATCTATAATATTTTTCCTTTTACTTGTTTGGTAGTTTATAAATAGAAAAGACGTTAATAGTTTATAAACGACAAAAGAATATTAACCGACATTTAATTTGACTAATTATCGTATTTATGGCATGCGAAAAGTTTGTTGATATAGTTAACAGAGAAAGAATAGTTGAAAAATCAATTAATCGTTGAAATTGATTTACCTATCGCTAATTTGACATTTAAGTTTTTTTATTTTTCTTTAAATATTTTTTTCATACATTTGGCATATTTAGGAATGAAAATTTTATGCCACTTTGAACATAGACCACCACAAAAAGTTTTGGATGGTTAGTAGTTTCCTCTATTGATGAACATATTCAAACAATTTCCATTTATTTGCTATAGTAATAGACAATTAATAAAACTTTTGCATTAAGCTTCATACTTCTCTATTACCAACAATATTTTAAATTTAGTAAATTTTAATGGTTTTTTTTAAAGATGGGGTGCCCAACAACCGCACTCATCTCGATTATTTTGTTACTGGAACCTGCAGAAAGATCGAGTTATACCCACCACGTACATTATGTAGGTTTGACCTCTAAACCACTCAACTACAATCTTGTAGAATAATAAACTTTAAGGTTAAAAAACAAAACAAAAAAATGTTGTTTTGGATACAAATTAAATTACTATTTAAATAGATTTTATTCTTCCATGCCAATAAAGCATTTGATTAACTGAAAAAGCACAAATCTAAGGAAGGATAGGGATTGATACAATCCATGAACTTTTATCACATGAACCTTCACTCGAATGGTATAACTCATGAGTTGCAAGAATGCTTTCATCCCTTGTACTATCCTTTTCTTTTTTCCATTTCCACTATGTTTCATAACATCAATTCAAAATACTAAATTGTCTCCTAAACTTAGGACATCCATCTAATGCTCCTAATGTCCTTAAAAAAAAAAAAAAAAATCAGTACTGCACACATTTTTACTGGATTATTATTATTCCAAAACAAAAAAGCATCTAATAAAAATATTTTTTCATTATTAATTATCTGTTTATATCAAAGATAAAAATAAGATAAAATGCCATTTCATATAAGTATCATGTAAAAATTTATATAGAGATAAATTCTATATTATATATATCTGAATGACACGTGGATCCATATATGAACTTATTATAAGATAAGAATATCGAAGATAACATTTTTGTATATACATTTATTAAATTATAAAATATGTAACTATTCAATGCACCGAGAAGTACTAAATTAGTTAAAATTTTATAAATTAAATTGAGCCTGTAATTAGTTCCCGTTGAAAATAACAGAGAGTACAGAGGAAGAAGATCCATGTTTGGGAAAATTGAGGGTTTTTATTTATTTATTTTTTGCAGGGCAGGGATCTGGCGAGTGAGCGGCGAGTATTTGAAGTCCTGGTCGGGTTGGGTCTACAGTCTACTGACTGGTGAGTGATGAGTCTCGTTGAAACCGAGGCAGTATATAAGAACAAAAGCAAAAAACGTCTCCCTTTCAGTTTCTTTCTGGAAGTATTGGAAGCTATCCCCTGCTTTTAAGACTTGTTTCTTTTGGCATTTTGTAAAGGGGTTAGCCCACAAGAACGAGTTCTGAGATACCATCCTTCTCTTCTATTCTGGTTTTTATTTTTATTTTTTTGAAATGATGCATATCCTCCCAATTCCTCCTTCCCTTTCTTTTCTCTCTCTGTTCATACCATTCATGTGAAGCAAATTCTTAAGCACGCTTGGCTTGGATTAATCTTAATTTATCCGATTATTAGTCATTAAAATTAAAAAAAGGTAGAAAAAAAAAAAAAATATATATATATATATTTATATAATTGTTTATTTGTTAGTAAGTAATACCATCAAAACAATGCAGAGAAGTGTCGAAATAAGTGACGTGAGAAGAGAGAGGAGTGTCCATGACGGTGCTCTGGTATAAATTGTGAACTGTTGCATGCTATAGCCTAGATTAAAGCAGAGAGAATTGTATTCTGTATATGAGAAGAGATAGAGAGAGAATCAATGGCCTGTTCTCCGTTCAGCATTTCCTGCATTTTATCTGCAATCCATTTCAGCGCAATGCTCAATCTCATCCGTGGAGTTTTCACCCGTGAAAACAAGGTTCTATTTTCTAATTTCACTATAGTTCTCTGTCTCCCCCCTTCTCTGGTTTTGTTCTTCATTTTAATTATTAATTAATTTGTGCCACCGCTATAATTTTATGCATCTTGCTATGCTAATTCTAACCCCCCTTTTTTTTTCTTGTCTGGATGCATGCACAATAATTCTAATTTGTGAGAGATTAATAATAGTTATAGTTAATTCGCTTCTGCAATATATACACATCTGTACCAGAAAAAAGCCCAATGGAAAAGCTTGATCGGTGGAACTTTTGCAGAAATTGTTTCACTTGAATTTCAGTCTCATATATATGCATGTTTTCTACTCAATTTGATCTCAAAAAGCCCAAATCTTTAACACACACACTTATAATACAGTCTCATATATATGCATGTTTTCTCCTCATTTACCCTTTTGGACTACACAATCGTGCGTGCCACCTCTTCGATGTACATTGACAGAGCTCAATTTTTTTTAAAAGTACTTTTCATCAAATTCATTCCCTTTAATGATTTGGATCAACCGCTCTGTTATAAATTCTTTCGAAAGTTGTTTGCTTTTAGATCATCATCATCACTTGCCGTTTCTGTTTCTATTTGCAAAATTAATCACATTTGGGAATCTATTTCTCCGTTGATGCTAGCTCAGCCTCAGTATATAAATTAATGGCTGATTTTTAGGATTAAAAAAAAAGCATCTTTTATCGGTGTTTGTTCTCCATAATTAAATGAATATTCAATATTCTTCTTCATCTTTTTCAATTTTCGAAAGCTAGCTATCTATGTGTTGCACGCATCTGTTTACATCACTTCTTGTCCTTTTCTACAAACTCTTATCTCTGCTATTGAGATTTCTTTTGTTTCTTTTCTTTTTTATTATTATTATTTTTTATTATTATTAATCTGTTACTGCAGCCCGAGGGGTTCAATAAGACCATGCGGTTAGCGGAAAATCATATATCTGTTCAATAGTCCTCCCTCATTTCAGTTTCCTCTACTGAAACCAAATTAATGCAGAGAAAAGGTGGCTGCCGCATTACCGTCGTCTCCTCCGAGGACGACCATCCATCGAAGAAATTGGACACCTGCGAAGTTGGATTAGGCCTCATACTCGGCTCTCCCATTGACAATATGCATTTTGGCAAGCAGGTAAAGGGCAGCTGCGATTTCCCTAAACTACCCTCAGATGAAAATGCCGATGACATGAGTACGACCAAAGATGTTAATTCCGGCGTTATGAGTAGTACTCATACTCAAGAATGGCCTTGCGTGCTTGCTCGAGGCTGCCTAGCTTCAGCTGGGATTACTACCAATATTAATGGGGCCTCCCAACAATTAACCATTTGCACTAAGCATGGAAATAAAGGGTTTCTGTCGTTGGAAGATATTAAAAATTCGGATAACTATACCCGTTCAATTAATTATTTTCCGTACAAAAGAATAACCCATATGTATGACTATTGCGTTCTGGAATTTCCCCAGAATCCATCATCTAATACCGATTTCGACAACCATAATCCAGTTTATCCTCCGAGAGTCCACAACGTTCGCCGCTGGTCCCTGCTTTCTTCCAATGAAAACTTTCTCAAGAATTGTGAGACTTGCGACAAGCCACTCCAAGGCATCGATGTCTACATTTACAGGTAAACTACAATTAGTCTAACATGCAAAAACTCGGGTGTGTGTAAATATATATAAATATATATATTTATTTATATAATATTGAATTAAGTTATATATGTCTTTTTTGCAGGGGTGAATCGTCATTTTGCAGCATTGAGTGCCGCTACTGGAAGGTGAAGGCTGAAAGGGACTTTGAAAAGGTGACAAAAATGGTGCCAGTGGTAGCTCCGGCTCCGGCGGCGGATGATCCTTCTTCATCTTCAGGCAGCGACGACAAACATTCCATCTTCTATGTGGATAGTGGTAAGCAGTCGGCGGGTGCATGAGTCGCGGTGGAGGAGTACTGATCATGTGTTTTGCTTATGGAGATCCAATGTCTAATTGTTTTCCGAGAGTCCGGTGGTCAATCATGTCTGAGTCTGTCTGTCTCCAGATGTGTAGAGAGTTTTTCCTAAATAGCCATGGCGAGGGTTCGGTTTAACCTTAACCTTCGATCCTGTTGGCTGCCTATCAAAGAAGACTACTCTTCTTTTAGGGTTTCGTTTCGACGGTCTGTGCTGTGGTCTGATGCTGGATTTGTGCTTTTGTTGGAATGTTTAAGGAATTATCATGGTTCGTGTCCTAACAAATGGCCCCCCTTTTTTTTCTTTTAATCGCACCCCAATTTTTATTACTCTAAAATAAAATGTGTATATATTATATATTGGATTTGCTAAAGTGCGTTCGGAGCGTGCCTTAATGGGCACTTCAATAGTTACCGTAACGGAATTCTTGCTCCATTTGGTTTTCTGCATGAGCACTGTAACAAGAATTCTATTACAGTAACAGTAAGAGCGCGCCTTAGCAAAACCGTATTATATATAATATAAACTTATTTCATATCTATTTATAAATCATTTAAACTTACTTTTTTTTTCCCTCTAATTAATTATAAATTAAGCAGATTGATAGTTTAATGGATACACTCCCTCCGTCCCAAATTATTTTTGGCTTAAGAAATTTCTTTTTCTACCACCATGGTTTATGTGTATATATGGGCTTAATCATAAATTAATCATGTTGGTATTTTTCCTTTTCTTTTTTGTTTTTATTATCACTATAAATTGATTTTTATAATTTAATATTTTTACAAGATAATATGTCATAAAAAAAATATATTTTTTAATTTCTTTTATTTTTCTATATTCAAATTTTAATTTAAATATTTAATAATATATAAAAAAATTATTTATATTAATTAATCAAAGATAAAGTCAAATTAATGATAAAGTCAATGATTATTTACTTAAACTCAAAAAATAATCATATACTCATTGATTTATATAGAAAATAAACTTACTTACAAAAAGTTTTTAGGGAGCGATGTAGGATTGATTAATATAATTTTTTATAATGATGAAAATATTTTTCAATCAATAATGTATTTACCTATAATGATGAAAATATAAATTGTCACAATAAAAGTACTTATACTCATGATTTAAAATACTAAATGTAAAAACCAATTTTTAATGACAAAAGAATTCCATAAGTAGAAAAATGATTACTACATGACAATTTATTTATAGTGGATATGTGTGTCTATATTTTATTTTAAAAAAGTTTTAAATTAGGATCCTTTTTAGGATCATCATGAATTATGACTTTATAGATATGAAGAATCAATAAAATAAATAACTCAAAAGAAAATATTGAAGGATGTATTAATTTTTCTATTACCTAAACTTGTAAACGTAGGCTATCTGATCGAGTCCAAATCCACTTAGATAGGCCCAATTCTTAAGGGACTTACAAAATGAAAGTCCAACCCAACATCCTAAAGTCAAAGAATTGAGTCTCTATATATTATTTTTCTTCTTTTCTTTTAAATTTTTTAATTTAATTTTCAAAATTTTATTAAATTTGTTTTTTTTCTACTACCTAAAAAGTAATCAGAAAAGAAAAATAAATTCAAACAATCAATACCAATTAATAATTAAATTTCACATTCATATTTCAACTCAATATTCAAAACAAAATAATATAACATGGAGACAATACAAAAAAAAAAGTTATAGTTTTATATGTTACTTTATAATTTTTAAAACATTATTTTAAAAATAAATAAAACTTATAACTAATAACTAAATCATTAACAAATTATTAAAAATTACTTTAAAAAAAACTATTAAGAAGTTATTAAAAAAAAAAAAACAAAAAGAGATAAATGGTTCCCTTACGGGGCTAGCAATAGCCAAGTGAACCAAGCCTACGAAGGCCCGATCAGAAAAGTTGGCCTTGTTTTTTCAGTCCAATCTAACCCTTTTAGATGGGGCCATGGAGGCATTTTGGATTTCATCTGATATGTAATGTTATAAAATATTTTAATTAGCAAAATAAAACAAAATAATAAAGGTTCTCTCTCTTTTTCTCTTAATAAGAACATGTATTAACTAGAAATATATTATTTTTGTTATTATATCCAAAAAAATTTCTTCGTAATGGACAATTTAATTTGGATATTCAATTTCTTTCTTTTTTATAATTATGTGATTTTTCTTTTAAAATGTTCTAATTTTCAATATATTTAATTTTTCCAATGTTGAATGAAACATTGCTGAAGGAAAAATAAAATGTCGGATGAGTAACAAGAAACTATGACTGAGTTTTTTTTTTTCTAATTTTATTTTAAACATTGAGTTTTTTTTTTCTTTTACAAATTTATATTTTTCACAATTTAGTTTAGAAAAAACAAAATGGAAAAGAAAAGGTAAATTGATTCCCAATTACTCTGATAAACAAACTTTGATTGCCCCAAGATTAAAAATCTACCAAGACATTATGAAATAAATCATTTCTTCCACTTTAAGAAAAAGAAAAAAGGAAGAAGAAGATGGGAATGATTTATTTTTAGGTCCATAAGAATTTTAGATTTTTAGTCCACTTGATTCTCAATTTTTAAATTAAATAATATTTTTACCTCAAATATTTTTAATAATTATTTTGATCAATAATTATATTATCGTCCATCGTTATGCTTACAACTACCATTATCCAATAGTCATTTGAAGAAACTATTCATAGGATCCGGAAATGACAGATTTAAATGAATGAAAACGTCAAATTATACTTCCCCCATTTCCACGTCATTTATCGAAGGAAACACAATTCTCTGTAAGTATTTCAACGAGTATTTGGCCGAAATCATGGTCACCGGAGTTGCAGACAAACACAGAGTTTCCATTCAACTTGAAGATTGCGATATCCATGTTTGACGAAGCATCGTTGGGAGGTTCAGAAAGCTCTGTGCTTCGGCCTATGAAACACCAGGTACAGTGGAAACAAAATTAATATAGCATCACAATGAAACCTACAATCAAAGAATTATCCCCTTTTGGAATAACAACAACCATTACGAATATAATTAATTATAGAAAATGAAAGCAATCAATTAATTACTGGCATGAGAAGAAATTAAAGAGATTGTCGAGGAAAATAAATAAAGGTAAGTTGGCTTTTAAGATTTGAAATTTTTAACTTTTTATATTGCTTACGTCGATTACACGATCATTTTTATCATGTGATTTATTAAAAAATAATGATTTGAAATTGATCGTAATATGATCATATCTAATAATTGAAAAAATAATTATAATCAAATTATAATTTGAGTCAAAAATACGGATTAAATGGGTTAAAACTTAAAAGCACTGTTTGAAAAAAATGAACGTTTGAAGTGACAATTGCAAGATAGGGATAAATGTCACCTTGCGTGGAAGGTTTGTAGTGGTTGAAGTTCGACATCTCAGTTCTCCCTCGCAGAAAAAGCATATGATCTTGCTTACGTGGACTAAATCCCAAAAGTTGCCCCAAATCCTCAGGTAAACTATCCAAATGCCATAAGGTCCATGTAACTAATTTTTCACGCCATTTTGCAGATAATAGCTTGACCTATATCACTATCCCCCTGGAGCGGGGATGCGAAGTGCCAACTATCAAACAGAAAGTTTTGCAAAGTTTATTCTTTTCTTTCAATCAACAATGTGGTGATTTTTTCTGCAAACGTACAAAAAATTCCGCAGCACTTGTTTTCTTGAAGGGCGCGCTGGAAGTAGCGAGGGCCATTGATAGTTGTTGAATCAGAAAGCATAAAGATATAGAATCAGCAGTAGTACAGTTCAAGAAAATGGCATCGGCAAAGGGATTTGCGATGGGGGGTTCTTGCCCTTTGCAATATCCTATTTTTCATCCTCACTTCCCCACTTCATCTTCGCAATGCTCTTCTTCCACCACAACATCTCAGTCAATTTTCTTGTTTCCTTACCGGAGAACTGTGCGCAACCGCAGAAAGTGCATGAAAGTTACTGCTTTGATGAGCCAAGAAAGTTCCGAAGACATCAATCTGTGCCCAAGGAGGATGATTCTTTTTGTGGGGATTTCAGTACTTCCCCTTCTGAAATTGAGGGCTGAGGCTTTTGAAAGCTTGATAACAGGTGCTTGTGTTGGCTTTTCCTCATTCTTGCTTTTCAATTGGTTGTTTCTCTGGTTTTTATATATCGTAGGGTTCCCTTTTAGAGGGATGCAGCTATTCCATTTTATCGATTCTTTTGCCTTCTTAGATGGTTGATTGAGTTTGATTTGCCCTTTTCAACTTTAATCTATGTTCTTGGAGGATTTTCCTTTCTCGCTAGTTAATCACTAATTAGTTATGTTAATGATATAAAATTCTTGATCGTACTTCGTTTGGTCGTTTTTAATTAGTTTAATGATCCCATAAGAACTTAGTGAAAATCTGTCCACTAGTATAGGGTCTATAGTTGCATCCTTCATTAATAGCTCCAAATGGGGCTAAAACATGTAGGGCATTCTGACATTAGTTTGGACACTACATTTTGTTTTGAGGACACTCCGAAAATCTTTTAATTCATAAGCTGAAGAATTATAAGGTGAAATGGGTTTATTTGTTGAATTATGTGGAGAGAATTAGTAAATTCGACCAAATTGAACCTGAAATTATCAGGACCCAGGAATTGCTACCAAGAATTCCTTTTCTCCAAGAAACTTTTGCAGAAAATTAAGTACATAGAAGGAAGACAATATGATATCTATTCAGAGTTTCTATTCTGATAGATGGCATAATCTTTAACCTTATATCAAGTATGATGTATTGAGGTTACCATGAACTTCCCACTCTGTTTACATTTTTTGCGTGGAAATGAATCGGTTTTTACTGAATAGGAATGTATCTGGATTTTTCCCCACTTTTCAATCAGCTTTTTACTGATTTCATTTTTGCTTAGACTCTGATTCACAGTGCATATGTTATGTTCCTAAAGGGTCTGCAGCAATATTTTTTTGTCCAAAAGTAGTTCAAATTAGATCACAATGATGGATTCTTGCTTAACTTCCTCGATTTGCAAAGATATCCGCACTGACAGAGCTGTTCTTAGATTCTTGATTCATAGGTGTTATATGTCTTCTTATCACTAGAGTCCCTTTTTTCACATGGCATGGTAATCTGCTTGTGTTAGCTTTTTAGCCTTTTATCGTAACTTCCTTGTAGAATTACTCAATGATTTAGAAAATGCTCATCTTTCAGGTTGCTGAGATCGTCTATTCATGTTCTTAATAATTGTCAAATCAAGGAATACAAAAATATTGAGACAAAAACTTTTCTTATAGATGATTATCGTAGGCTGGTGTATCTGGAATTGTCTATGGTATATATTGAGAATGCGTAAAAAATTTATGTGTATTGTTGAAGTTAATTTGGAATATTTGAATTGCCAAGTGAAAGATAAGAAAAGATTGCTATAGTAACGTACAAACAATGTACTTCTTTATTTTCCCAGCCAAAGCAGACGAAGAATCAGACAACTTATACTGGTAATGAGTTGCCTCAACTAATTAACCTTGGTGCTTTTGACAACCCGGATATCTGATTTGAGATAACAAATAAATGGTGCCATGTTCTTGGAAGCTTAACATAGATATTTTTGCATGCTCTAAATTCTGCAATGCCAAATTGGTTTGGTAAGGAAAATTTATAGATTAACTTACCGTCTGAAGCGCAAAGCATGGTTGAAGCTGTGATCATGTCTTTGACTATTCTTTCAAGTTCATTGCTTGCTTCCCTTTTTTTTTTTCTTCTTCCTGGTTGTCATCTATGTCAATAGATTGGGATCATTTTATGACACTAGTGGAAAAGGTTTTTCTAAACTGTGATTCCTTTACCTTGCATTGAGTCACGGACTGATAGTTGCTGTCATTTTCTGATTTCAGAAGGCTCAGAACAGAAAACTGAGAAAGAGGATAAAAAACCTGAGGTCTGCTTTCTGATTGCATAACAAAATTACAAGATTGCATTGGGATGAAATATTATTGAATTCTTTCATCTTGTAACTTTGTTGATCAGTATCTTCCTTGCCCAGAAAAAGCTCCAAGGTGAATCAGAGAACCCCTTCTTTTCCCTTCTCAATGGACTTGGAATTTTTGGGTCAGGTCTGCTTGGTGCTTTGTATGCACTCTCTCGAAAAGAGAAGGTTGCTGCTGAGGCAACCATTGAATCTGTAAGATATCTATATTTGTTACATTCTGAAGATTGGATTTTGCAAACTTAATGAAGATTTGACTTAGCATTCAAATTCCTGCGGAGGGGCATATCACGCTCACAAATTTAACTGCTTCATTAGAAGAAACAGAAAAGATATGTATTTGATAATTGAATGAAGCCTTGCTTTTATTCTCTCTCAACTGAAAATATATATAAATATATATATATATATATATATATATAT
>JAOXNR010000030.1:21132965-21143833 GCA_028571225.1 Parsonsia alboflavescens
ATTGAATGAAGCCTTGCTTTTATTCTCTCTCAACTGAAAATATATATAAATATATATATATATATATATATATATATATATATGCTGATCTTCTCAGAGTGCTTAGAGCAGTGAAACCTCTTTATAAAATCATTTGAGATATTAATTATTATGTCAAACTGAAGCATTTTTTTTTTCCCATTTCACCATCCATTTCAATTTAGACTACCATATCCTGTTGATTTCTTTCTTTCTGCATGTATGATTAATCAAATGAAAAAGATTTCAACATATTTGATTATATCAGAAACTAGCTTTTTTGGACTCTTGCAATTGCATTGTTATTTTCTGCCTGTGCGCACAGATGAGAAATAAACTTCAGGAGAAAGCAGCGGCCATCATTGCCATGGACAAGAAGTTTGAGTCAGAACTAATGAATGAAAAACAAATTCGAAATGAGCAACTTAGAAAGTTTTCTGAAGAACAACAGGCCTTGGTCAACCAGTTAAAATCAGTAAATGATACAGTTGTACGTCGAGGACAAGATCTGCAAAAGGAGAAAAAACTGGTTGAAGAGCTTAAAATGTCCATAGATGGTCTTCAAGCTGACCTTGTGAAAGCTGGGGAAGAGAAAAAAGAATTGCAAGAAAAGCTAAAAGACAAAACTGATGCCATGGGAGTCCTGCAAGAGAGGATTAACCTGCTTAGCCTTGAGATCAAGGACAAAGATGATAATCTTAATCATCTTAGGTCTGAACTTGCTGAAAAAGAAATGGAGTTGCAGAAAATGAGCTCTAGCTCTCAGCAGTTAGAGGACAAGGTTGGGAGTTTGAATTCAGAAAATGAAGATCTGAAAGATAATCTGCTGAACAATGAAAAAGAACTTAAATTGAAGGATGCAAAGGTGGCTGATCTGAATTCCGAAATAAGCAGTTTGCTTGTTGAGAGAGATGAATCCGATAGGAAGCTTGATTCTATGGAAAAGGAATATATTGATTTCAAGTCATCATCACGGGAGAAGGAATCTGAAAATGCCAAGCTCTTGGAAGATCGAGAAAATTCTATTCGTCAGTTGGAGGAACAGCTTGAGTCTGCCTTAAGTGAAGTGAACAGAAGCAAAGACATAACTGCTGATTTAACCGTTGAAAGAGACAACTTGAGGAAAATGTTGGACACAGAAATGGAAAATATAAGAAACCTGGAGTCAAAATTCCACGTCGCTCAAGAAGCTTTGCAAAAATCCAGAGCTGAAGCTACTGATTTGACAAGTCAACTTCAGCAATCCCAAGAGTTGTTCTCAAAGCTAGAAGCTGAATTTTCTAAACTTCTTTCAGAATATACAGAAGCCCAGGAATCATTGCAGAGAAAAGCCGATGAAGCAAGGCGTGGAGCAGAAGTTGTAGCTGCAGAGCTAACATCAGTGCAGGAACAGCTCAAGAAAAAGAATGAAGAGGCGCAGACTTTGTCGCATGAACTGGCTACTGCTGTTCAAACTCGGGATGATCTACAGAAGGAACTAGTGGATGTCTATAAGAAAGCAGAAAGTGCAGTCCATGGCCTACATGAAGAAAAGAGGATTGCTGCTTCCTTGAACAATGACCTGAAAGCTTTGGACACTCAAATCTCGAAAGAGAGAGAAGCTCGGAAATCTATCCAAGTTGATCTGGAAGAAGCTACTAAATCACTAGACAAGATAAATCATAAGGCACTGGAACTTACAAAAGAATTGGAGCGTGCAAGTGCTCAGATTTCTAGTCTTGAAGAGGAGAAAGACACACTCTACAAGTCTCTTGCTGAGCAGAAGAATTTATCTCAAGAAGCCCGAGAAAACCTGGAAGACGCCCACATTCTTGTGATGCGATTTGGTGAGGAAAGGCAGACTTGGGAGAAGAGAGCAAAGAAGCATGAAGAGGAATTAGCTTCTGCTAAAGGAGAAATATTGAGACTGAGGCGCGAAATAAATTCATCAAGACCTGTTGTGAACGATCAGAAACAGGAAACTGTTGAATTAGCAGCCACCACCAAAGCCGCAGCACCTGCGAAGAAAGTGACTAGGAGGAGGAGGACAGTTCGGCAGCAAGACAAAACTACATCCTGATAGTTGGGCCTCTTAGATTTTGTCTATATATTAGCCTTGGAATGTTGCAGCTTTTGGTAGCCTTTCCTGATGAATTTTCCTCTGACAAGAACATATTCATTTGTTCTGTAAATCTCATGAGTAAGCTAGCTTTAACTCTTTGTTATGAATGCACAATAATAACAATAACAATATATAACGCTGAATGTAATATAATAAAAGAGAAAAAAATAACAGTGTATAATACTAAATGCAATGATAAAAGAGAGAGAAAAAATTAATGGTATTATTAATGGAAATACAATTAATTGGAATTATTAATAAAAGAGAGAAAAAAAATAATGGTATTATTAATGGAAATTCAATTAATTAGAATTATTACAAAATAATTCCAAAATTACGACCACAGTGGGAGTCGAACCCACGACCTTTTGATCCGAAGTCAAACGCGCTAATCCACTGCGCTATGCGGTCAGATTTGTTTAAAAATGTTTACTTTTATAATATATTCAATGTTGTTTACTCCAGTCATTGACAATCAGAATACTCACTATGAACCCTCCCAAGTCAGAGTTGATTCTTTCCTTTCTTTCAGCAATCTATAGTCTCTCAAAAATACAAAATTTTCAATAAGAAACACGGAAAATGGAAATCTGTCCAAACCCTTAGAATTTCTTGCCCGGATTTCCACTTTGAATAAAAACTATCTCACCTGAAATCAAGAATCAATAGACTTTGTATACTTTGAGTGAAAAGAATAAACTTTCGCTGCTTAGCGTTTGAGTCATGTTCTATGGTGCGGTGGTGTGGGATCCGTGGCTGATCGTTGCCCAAATTGTTTGTCTTCAATGCTTATACTATCTTGCACTTGGCTTGTTTTTAGGAATTCTCGTTGGGACTAGGGTTTCCAGAATGAGTTTGGTGTATTTCTTCGATTTTGCCACTGTTACTGCTTCCACGGTTACCGGTTGGTGCGTCATTGCTTCATTTCTTTTTAGCGCCCTTGTTGGGTAAGCTTTTTTTTCTTTTCCTTCTAATATGTGATTTATGTTTTATTTATTCAGTTGTTGTACTGCCCTAAATGAAATTAAATGAGCTTAAAGAGGTAAAACTATAGATTCAGTTTAGAGTGTGAATGCTACTGACTTGTAAAAGATTGATCTTCAGAATTGTGATTTGTGTTAAATCTGTATTTAATAACTGAGGTTTCAACATTTCTATGAGTAATGATACAGTTTTACTGTAACCAAGAATGATTGCTACTTTGCTGTTTGTATATGTTTTTTTCTACTTTTTATCACTCCTCAAACAGAGGTTACTTTTTACATTTGATCCTTGTTTATTGGAGCAGAGCTGGATTCTTGGTCTATGTGGTAGAGAGGGCAAAGAAGTGCCTAGACTTTGCAGCCACCTTGTATATAATCCACATTTTCATATGCATTATCTATGGAGGGTGGCCTTCATCATTAATTTGGTGGGTTGTCAATGTCTCTGGACTTGCAGTGATGGCATTGTTAGGTGAATATATGTGCATAAAACGTGAATTGCGTGAAATTCCAATTCCAAGATACCGTGCAAGTAAGCCATATAACTTTTTGGTTGTTAACAATCTTTATACTAATTGCTGAAAATTGTTCTAATGCTTATCTTTATTGATTTCATTAGTCACAAAATGATAGATCTTGATTGGTTAATTTTGTTCACTTCATAAACTTGCAGGTGGTTTTCTTTTTTCACTTCCTGTTCTCCTGTGTTGCAGTGTATCTGTGCATCTCTATTTCCCTATTTCCTTTTGTCATATAAGAGATTCGTTGGTGGGGCAGTTGCTGCCTTGCTGGAATGAATTTATTTAGGACTGTTTAACACGTTCGAGATTTTCAAATGTTGTTATTATCATAGGCAGCTTTAAATTTTGGTCTTCTACGCTCTCTTGTTTCTTAGTGTCTCACAGCATGCAGAAATGCATGAGAAAAAAAACATTATACAATGGAAAGAAAAAGATGAAAATGATTGTGAACATAGTATATATGAATAGATGGTCTGTAAGAATTTAAATCCTACAAGCTATCGGAGAAAACGCGAGAAAACGTACATGATTGTAGAGAAGAAGGCGAAAAACAGGATTAGTGGATATGACTGTTATGATATTCCCAGTTGTAGCTTGTCTAGACATCCTCTCTTCCTTAAAATTCCAGTAATTTTGGTTAATTAAGGATAATCTAGAACCCAAATGTGTAAGAAAAACCCTAACATAGTCTCTACAGATCCCATTGCATGATCTGAAGTTTGGATGATTGGTTGACTATGCCTTAAATTGCATCATGTGACTACCTTGATGCCAACCCTTTGGAATATCAGAGGCTCCAGAGTCACAGGAGATAACAACCATAGTACTTGTATTTGTACTGCCTTGGAATTGAGTTGCTAAAAAAATGTAAATGGGCGCTTCTTATTCTTAAAGGAGTGAAGAAAGCTTCAATTTGCTAATAAATCTGTTTACTACCTTGTTCAATGCGCAAGTTTCATATTGCCTTTTCAATAGGGAATTTTTCTGCGGTTTGTACGTAGTTGTGCTTCTATTTTACCTTCTTGGCTTTTTTTCACTGTAATTTGTCTCAATATTTTACATGTATTCTCAGAGTCTCTGACTGTGAGCACTGAAAGTTTGTACTCTAGATTGCTTAACTAGTGGCTTTTTCTGCTTGTGTATAACCACATTTGTACATATTAAATCATGCTGGCAGTGATGATAGTCCTATTAACCTGCACATATTTTTATGAACTTTGTGCAGATGTTTGATTCAAAGAAAATTACACAATTTTTCTGATCCAACATTGATGATAGCACTTTGACATTTGGAGAAATTTGTGATAGAGCTTTGTGAGAAACTGTATAGAAGCCTCAACTATGGGATTTGCTCTCCATCATATTTGGGGGGTGAAAGCTGTTTACAAGGTTGAATATTCTCAAAAAAAGATTGGCACTAAAATTGCTATAAGTGTGTGTACAATTTACATCAGCTATAAAGGGGATAAATTCCACGTCAGGAATGTTTTCCGTAAGCTTTTATTTGTATTCCAATTTTCTCATGATTTTCAATTTATTTTTTGAAATTATTGCATGTTAACATTTATTTGATCGAGGCCTTTAGGACTAAGGAAAAAGTACCATGTACTTCTGATGTTCTGTGTTTTTCTGAATATAACACACAAAGTACCAGTTTGCATTTCAATCTTCCCCTGACAACTTTTGAAAGTAGATTATGGAAATTACAGGTTCTCTTTTTCTGTAAATGGACCTTGATTTCATTTCTATGTAAGAACCCCCAAAGAGGTTTCCCTCTGTGATTCATTCAGATTCTGGCACCTCTATTGGAAGGGAAAGAAAAGACTAAAATGTATTGATTGATCAAATAAGGGTGATTACCCTTGTTAAATAATCATACAGGGATTTTTCTATGTCCTGACTTAACAATAACATCTTTGTCAAATTTTACTACCAAAACACTTTTCATTTTTGCTGTCTTCTTTAGATGAACTCTCAAAATGTCTTCTCAAATGAAGAGCACAGGATGCTAAAGGTTGCAGCTTGGCTATGCTACTAACTCATTTATCTAATATCTTCACGGAGAGGCCTTCCATGTAGATGATATGTCTGCTACAGCTTCTCCGACCGATAAATAAACTCCGTCCATTCCGAAAGAGTCCAGTATATTGGATTTGTGAAGCTTTTCCATTACACTACCAACAGGATTTGCCAGCACAAACTGCAAAAAGAACAGAGCATTGATGCCTAATACTGTATAGAAAATGAAGAGGTAAACTGCAGCAAATTCCTTTGCAAAAATCTTTACCTTAAGTGAACGTTTCTCTAGTATTTTCCTGAGTTCACAGATTGTGTCTATTCCACCGGTGTCTATGGCTGTCACAGCTGCAGAAAAAGAAAATGCAGATGTTTTGTTGAAGTTTACTTTAACAGGTAACTCATCCCCAGATCAGAATGCAAAAGAATGCAGTTAGGTCTGTGGTTTCAGGGCAAACCTGTCATCTCCAAAATGATACATCTTATCGTGCTTTCGTTGTTGGCCTTTATTCTCTCTTCCTCTTCACGAACCCATCTCAGAATCCTGCAATGACAGGTTGGTTCAGATACCCATAAACTAAGCAGTGACCATTGTATAAGAACACACACAGCTTAGCTTTCAACTAACCTTTCTTGAAGATAAGTGGCATTGGCAAAGTAGAAAGGAGCCTCCACTGCGAGTACAAGGAAAGAAGGAACTCTGACGGCATCACTATATCTGCTAAGGTTTTGATAGATTTGGGTCCCCGGAATATTCCCCATTGCAGCAGTATTAGGCCTGGTAACGTGCAAAAGAATCTTGAAGACCGACACTCCAACCTGAAAATGCCCGCAAGTTTAGAACATCAACTTCTGTAGAAATAAAGTTGACATGAGGGACAGTGATTGGGAAAAGAAGCGTACAGCAATGGCAAGACCAAGAGGCACGGAGACGAACAGAACACCAAAAAAGGAACATATGCAAGCCACGAAGTCAAGTTTATCAACTTTCCATAATTGATATGCGGCCTGATAATCAATTAGGCCAACCACAGCAGTGATTATGATAGCTGCCAGGATGAGATTGGGAGTGTAGTAGAACAGGGGCATCAGAAATAACAGAGTCACAAGCACTGCTGTTGCCATGATTATGTTTGAAACTACAGTTTGTGCTCCCGCATTATAATTTACGGCCGATCGAGAAAACGACCCTGCAAAGTTGAATTAAGCTGTAAGACTAAGGAAAAACTATGGAAGAGAAAGGAAACCAAGTAAAGAATATGCTGGAATGATTTGAACCTGTGGTAACATAGCATGAAGAACAGGAGCCGGCCATATTCATGATTCCAATAGCCATCATTTCTTTGTTTCCATCAACTTGGTAATTCTTCAAAGAAGCAAAGGTCCTTCCTACTGCAATTCCTTCCTATAAATGGATACAGAAATTTTAGGAGTGTATCCCCAATGATTATCTCAGTGCACAGAGTATACTGTTTGAATAACACAACTTACAGTGAGAGCTAAGATTCCTGCTACGATGCCGGTTTTGATAGCAACGGTCAGAAAAGGACCATGAAAGTATAACATGTTTGATGATGGTGGATTCAAACCCTTTTGCAGGTGCCCAATCTGTAGGGGGAAGAAAATGTTATTCCCAAAACCATGCAACTCAAAAATTATGAAACTCTTGTATAAAAAAACAAAAGGATTTCTTCCTCTTACAGTTTGAACTCCATGAAGCTTTGATTTGAAGACAACAAGAAGGATGGTCGAAAGAATAACTGAAGCTAATGGAGTGGCAGCTGAAATATAGAAAAATTTTGGATTTCTCAAGCTCTGCATCCAACAAAAACATACCAAGTCACCAGACTGAATGACATGGTTCATTGAAAGGCAAAAAAAAAAGAGGATGAAAATGACTCACAAGTTTCCTTGTGACAAGTAAGAGGGTGAGAAAGCTGAACCCCATAAGAATAGTTTGCCAAGACCACTGCAGCAGTACATTTGAACAGCAGAATCAGTATATATCTTTCCAATTTCAGATTGAAGAATTTTGAAACTTCATGAATTCATACGCAAAGTACCTCGTCTCTGTGCTTGACAACAGAGGACAGTACAGGAATTAACTGCATCTTGCTTGTGAAATGCAAAATGCCAAGTAAACTTTTCAATTGTTGCAGTGATACTATGACTGCTGCACCAGCCATGAACCCAATAAGGGTTGCCTTTGAGAGGAAATCAATGATGAATCCTAACCTGTGAGTTGCATCATTAGCGTTAACAGCTTGATTAACAGCTTTAATTATGAAAATTCACATATTAGATTAACAGCTTGAGTCAACATAATAAGGGAACAGTAAAAGAGATTCTCTTGAAATGATATTTCCAACCATAATTTCTTTAGCATAATGCTAAAAAGTAGCTTTTATAGTGCCTAATTTTGTTATTCTTTCTCCAATCCCTTTTTCTAAAGGTGTTTCCATTTTGTAAAACGATTAACTTTCAGTAACTATTTTTAATGGTAATTGTGATGGTTAAAAAGGGTCATAGTAGTTTTACCTCAAGAAACCCATAGAAGCTTGAAAAATTCCAGCAAACATGGTTGCAGTGAAGGCTAATTGAAGATAAAGAATTGGTTCATCATTGTAGGAAACTGCCTCATTTAGCATGGTACCCATGACAAGAGAAGCTATTGAAACAGGGCCAACAGCTAAATGTCTGGAACTCCCAAGAACTGAATATATCAATGGTGGAACGAAACTTGAATCTGCAGAAAAAAGATTTTCATGGGTTTTTTGACGGTGAATCATTGATTGTAAGAATGAAAACTGTGAAAAATGATATGATCATGGTTTTCATACTTACAGAGGCCAACTATGGGAGGCAAATTTGCAAGCTTCGCATAACTAATTCCCTGGAAAAAAAAGGGCAAAGAACTCAAATTAACTTAAACCATCAGAAAAGAGGCCCAGATATCATGCTATAAACATATAACCTTACGGCAATGATTAAAATGGGCCTAATTGGTGTTAAGCAAAAGAGGGATTTCTGGGGATTGTAAATGTAACAAGGAAGAATCTATTTTCAGGATAGAATTTCTCACCTGTGGGATGGCTAAACTTGCTATGGTGAGACCAGAAATAACGTCGGACCTCAGAAATTTGAAAGAATAATTAGGTGCCCACTGAAAAATGGGAAAGAAAAACTGAAGCGCCAAAACCAACTTCTTGAACCAAGTTTGGTTCTTGAATCTGTGCAGTGGATCATCAGGGAAGAATATCTCAGAGAGCCTGAGTTTAAGTTTCTGGAGAGAGGTCTTGTGGGGTGGCAAGCAAACCTTATGCATCCTTTCCATGGAAGGAACCATTGTTGCTGCTGTAACAATATCTGTTGATATTGTTATAATGGTCTCATCAGGGCTTGCACTGTCGGAACAGTCTTCGATTCTGTTGGATTGTAAACCCATAACATTAGCCACCCTGCAGAGTGCTCGGAGAGGAGAAAGGGAAAAGAGATGATTCTTTGGTTTGAGAAGAAAAGAGAGAGGGAAGATGTTTTTCGGTTGAAGGCAGTTTTTGGTACCCTTTCAAGGTGTCTCTTGTCCTTTTATAGGGACCAGAGGTACTCAATCTGGGCAGTGGGCACTATTAATTTTCCTTGTACTATTTTTTGCATCGTTTACGAAAAAGACCAAAAAGGAAGAGGTGCATTTATATAATTCGGTTGCAGTGTATCCTATTTTTAATTGGATTAGAAAATATATTTGAAATCCTAATTAGGTGAGAAAAATGTAATCAAAATGGAATTTGGATGAATAGGTTGTCATAATTTTGATATATTCATTAGCGATCTAATCCTAAAAGAATTAGGATTTATAAAGATCCAAATATATATAAATGAGGATGTTTAATATAACCTTTTATCTATATGAATATATATCTATTTTTTACTTATCTTAGATAAATTCACTAATAATTAGTTTGAAAACTTTTAAAAATACGAGGGGTAGAGAAAATCATTGTTTTTTTCTTTTCGCTATTCGAAAATACGACTCCTAGAAGCAAACCATTAATGAGGAATAAATAACCTTTTTGTCAAAGGTTTAATGTCGCAACTGTTTCCTCACTTCGTACTACGCCCCTGGTTCATAATATTAGGTCAGCTTTTAGAAGTCATCAAAGGCACAAGTGAGTTGATAAATTTGAAGTGACGTGAAAGAAACTCTTTAATTGACGACGGTTCGAAACTTAAAATTTACGACCCTGGCGTATTAATTTGTAAAGGTCCTCTTCCTCTGTCCAATGGCCCATACTAAAGGGTCTCTTTAGACATTCTAATATGTTTCATAATATGATCAATTTACAAAATTTCATAAATATTTATTGTTATTTTTCCACTTTTACCCTCATGATTCTTTCTTACTCCAATTCCCTAAAAAGTTTGACTAAGGAATTTTTTGGTATTTTGATTGAATTAGCGCATTGTTTTTAATATTCTTATATATGTATAAAAAAAAAAATTAATTAAAATGACTTATTTTTTGATCCAGAGAGTAGAGATAGAATAAATCATTAATGTAGTAAAACGGTGGTTGTTTAATGTTAACCGTTTAAGGTGTTCTCTTCTGTGTCACTTGCCTCGACTGAGATGCTCTATGTGATGTCTTCTTCCCGCAGGCGGTTGAACTTTGGTTAATTATCATTCATCCTGAACTAGAAAACCCACCTACGGTAACACAAAACAAACAAAATCTGCTTCTGAACGAGATGATGAATTTCCTTGCGTTGGTGCACTTTCTTTTTGGTCCACGCAACAATAAAGGGCATTAAAAACAAGAAGTTCCTCCGTTCGTATTTAATTGAATGTCCTATTTAAAAATATTAGTTGATTTAATTCATTTTATATTTAACGGTATTAATTTTTTAGGAAAATTTTAACTAATTTAAAAAATAATATATTCATTTTCGGACAACTTAAAAAAAAATATGAACATTCAATTTCAAATAGAGGGTACTAAATATTAATATGATATAATTAAGTTATTATTATTTATATTCTCTACTCCTCTAGCATTGAAATTTATTTTTCTTATCTGATATTAAAAGTTGTTTTTTACAATTTTTATTCATTCGTTTCAATATTCCTCGTGCTCTTACACATTTTATAAAACATTTTTAAATCTTTTATTTTTAATATTTTTCTCTTATAAAGACAGTTAATTAGGCGGGGGGGGGGGGGGGGGGGAAAAAA
>JAOXNR010000030.1:21155711-21166382 GCA_028571225.1 Parsonsia alboflavescens
TTAAATGATCAAATTAATATGTTTAAAAGTTAAATGATCAAGTTAGTAGAAAAGAAAAAAAACCAACTTCAGCCATGTATATCTATTGTCCTATAATTGATCCGACTTAAGTCAAGCTAATGACCTTACAATTTTTTTTCTTACTTTTCTTTACTCCCTCATATGCGACAAGTACAATTAGGGATTAAAAATTTAGTCATGGGCCTTTGCTGTTATTGGGCCAATATATAATTATTTTTTCCGCATAAAAAACTGAAGCAATCCATAACGCTCCATCACACCAATATGGTGCAGAGAAGTCACTCAAGATGACACCCGACCCGACCGCATTTATCATTACGTCATCAACTTCACCCCTCTCGTTGGTACAACTGACAAAGCCAAAATAAAAAAACAAAAATAGAAAAAATTCCTTAGAAAAATCCCAACTCATCTCCTTCTCTGTATTGTAACTTTTCCACCTAACAGAGGTGAAGAAAATCTAGGGCTTTCGATACCCTAGCCTAACCCCTTAATTTACTCAGATTTCGACCCTTTAAAACCCTAATTCCTCATTTGTTGGATTTGGTTGGGTGTGGTTTTGGGTAGGGAGTGAATTTTTGTTGGATGATTTGTGAGGATTGAGTGAAAAGCAAGTCTTTCTTTTTGAATTTTTTCTTTTGACGCTATGGCGGAGGAGGCGAAAGAGGAGGAGTTGGAGTACGAGAGTGATCCGGAGGAGACAAAGTTGTCATTGAAGATGCGGAGGAGAGAAGCGAGTGATGATGAAGAGGAGGATGCGGGAAGAGATGGGGAAGAGAGAGGGAAGCGAGATAAGACGAAGCCACCGAGGAGAATGGTTGATTCTGATGGGGAATTGGATGGTCAAGGCGCTGCGGCTGAGTATGAGGAGGAGATGGAGGATGAGGAGGAGTATGTGGAGGATGATGAGGAGATAATAGACGAGGATGAAGAGGAAGAGGAAGAGGAAGAGTACGAGGAAGAGGAAGGGGAAGAGGAAGAGTATGAAGATAGAGACCTTGAAGTTGGCGCGGTCGTGAATGAGGCAGTGGAGGTGGAGGGAGGGAAAGGAAGGGCTGAGGAAAGAGTCAGGGAACTTGCACCAGAATTGCAAAAAGGGATCCTTGATGGTACAAATGATGACATGAACGCAAATGACAATGAACAAGCTGGGGAGGAAGAGGAAAAGAAAGAGAATGAGCCATACGCTGTTCCAACTGCTGGTGCCTTTTATATGCATGATGACAGGTTTCGTGACAATGCTGGTGGGCGGCACAGGTACTTGCAGCTTCTATTCATTTGATTTTTATCAGTTTAGAATTGGCTTTGGAAATAGGGGATTCTGTATCTGGATAATGATGTTATAATCTTACAAATTCTATGCTTGATTACCACTGGAAATCTGTAATATCATTGCTTTTGTCAGTTCTATTCATTTGATTTTTATCAGGATTAGGACTATCTTTGGAAATAGGTGATTCTTTTCTGGATAATGATATTATAATGTAACAAATTCTATGCTTCATTACCATGGGTTGATTATGATTTTGAATTATCCCTGATTGATTATAGATTTTAGTTTCATCACGTGTTTAACTGTTAGAGTGCCAGATGCCCAAGCAAATTTTGGTAATAGGTTATGTTTTAGAAATTTTTTTTTTTCTGTGTCAATAATTGTGTCATAATCCTATGCATGTCCGTGAATTGGGATAAATTGTAGTGAACTTTTCATTTGCCTTTAGTTGCTCCCCTGTGGCATTTAATCATAGAACCCTTAGCTTCATGGGCTCACAGACAACTGGAAATTAGAATTGAGAAGACAAGATGGTGGTTTCAAGCTTACTTTAGATGCAACATTAAATTGGGTGGAAAGGTGAATAAACTCATATGCCTTTGGACTTGTTTAAGTATACTGTTTAAATTTTTTTTGAATGAATCATGGAATAATATGACAGTTCTTTAAGTTGTTTACTTGCACACGTTTAAAGTTAGTTGGTATGTTTTGTGTTTCTAGGAATTGTTGAACATGTTCTAATGTTTAAGAGTGCATCGTCTCTTGCATATAGTTGTTCCTGGTCCAGTCCTTGTTGCTATACTAGCTGCTCTTAACTTCAATATCGTTGCCAAATGTAAAATTTGATAGTTCTTTCCTTTTTTTTCCCCTCTCCATCCCTTGTTTCCAGCAGTCACTTTGGTGGATTAGTCCAGCTAAGCTTGCGAAGGGGTACTTTTTTTTCCCCATATCGAGTATGCATTTTACATGTGACCCAATTGAGTTCCTACTGTACTATTCAATTTTAACACATTACCCTTTCCCCAAGGTTGAGGCAAAAGGATTTTTACATGTCTGTCCTGCTGTACTATTTGCGTGTGCGCTTGTGCATATTTAAGTTTTTGGGAAAAGGTGGTTTTGTTGTACCTAACCAGGACTTCAGCCACTTGGAAAGAGAATGGGGAATGCTGCTACATGAGTGATTTTGATTCTGAATTGTCTTCCTGCTTTTTCTATTTGCTCTCCAGTTTGGAATTTTTAAACTTATAAGAAACAGGACTGGTGGTTATGCATCCTTGACTTTATTAATGGAATTTCCTTTAATTATTCATTCCTGGCAATGTTCTCTTGATATCAGTAATCTGATGCAATATGTATTGAGTTGTCAAATTGGATTGGATTGCAATTGTCCTTTGTATATGCAGAACATAGCTAGTGCATGCAGCTTCTGAGAATTTTACATAGTAGATAAACATGGCACATTAGGATATTGCTTTTGTGATTTTATCAGATTTGTACGATAAACTGAGTTCCTTAACTAATTCTCTATTCCTATGAATAGCTTGATCATTGCCTTCTTGATCCCTCATCTCGGCAGAAACATGACCTATGCACATATGACCCTGATGCACTTTCAAGTGCCTCTCTCTTTATCCTTGGTTTTCTTTCTTATACTCTGTTGCAGCATAGAATTATTTTCACTTTTTATAGTGAGAATCTGTTAATTTATTATTTTCTTTAACATATAGGCGAACTTTTGGTAGTAGAAAATTATGGGAATCGAAAGATGACAAGAAATGGGGGCATGACAAGTTTGAGGAATTGACTATACAGGAAAGGCATTATGAGGAGGTGAATAGTGATACCAATTTGCTAAATGATTTTTCACTTTGCATCTGGGTTTGTCTCCTATCATTTTGTTTGTTTCACATGAATTATTTCTTTTTGTGTTGAATTCTTTCAGGGAAGGAGAACTTTTAGGGGGCGATATAGGGGCCGTGGTAGAAATAGAGGCCCGGAACGTGGATATGGACGAGGAAACAGACCAAGGACAGTAACTACTGGCAACAATCTGAATAAGAATAATAATGAAAAAGTTTCTCCTAAGAGTGTGAGGGGACGGGGGCCTAGGAGGTATCAACCATCTTTTAAGAACAACAGTGATGGACCTCCTACCCAGATCCAACAGTGAGTAAAATTACTTCTGGACCTACAATCTTATTTTCCCTAATGGATGCACATTCTTATCAACAAGTATCTTCTGTTTATTTCTTTTTGTTTTTAATTTCATCTTGTAGACCCAGGAAGTTAGCTGAGAAACCTCCAAATTCTAATTCTGTGAGGACATCTGCATCCTCAACTCTTGTGGAATCTGAATCAGTTCCAGCCAAAAGACAAGTTTTTGCATCAAGCCTAAATTCTGCATCTCCTCCTTTTTATCCTTCTGGCTCATCCTCTAAAGAGATTCCTTTAACACAGAAGAGGGATGTAAAATCTGGGATGGCCAACAGAAATGTTCAACCTTCTGTTGGAGATGAAAGCTTTTCTATAGCACAATCTGGTGCAATGAAACGAGGAAAGAATGTGGTTGATTCTTTGGGCATGGACAAGCTTTATATTGACGATTCAACTTCCGTGGCTGCTGGAAAGCCTTCTACCAATTTACAGTTGCCACCTTCAGTTTCCTCATCGATGAGCTCTAATCAATCTCAACAGCTGAGGGCTCAAGGGAGAGGAATAAATAGCTTGGCACAAATGAACTACCATCCATCTGGGTCTAATAACCAAGAGAACAGAATTTCTCCTCCTGCCCACCTGCATACTGCTCCACGAAATTCTGGTCAGAGCCGAGGACAATCTTCTGTTCAGACTTCCATTCAGCAGTTTGCCCATAATCTTGGTAGTGGACCTCAAGTTTCTTCTCCTCCAAAAGCTGCTTTACATAAAAGTTCTTTCGAACCTGGAGAGCTAGAATCTCCTTCAGAAGCAAGTAAGTCCAAGACTGCATTGGTATCCAAAGCAAAGGGCAGTGTTCAAGGTGCTGGGAGGGGATCATTTTTGTTTGGTGGAGCCCAGGTAATGGGGCCTTTGGGAAACTTGGGCAGCAGTCCTGGTGATCAGAAATTTCCTGCCTTTTTGCCTGGTAAGGCTTCTCAGTTCTAGCACTATAATAGGAGTGATGTATGCTGACCTTTTGGCTGAGTTATTCTTAGGGCAGTTAACTTCAAGATTGTTTTCTTTCTTAAGCATTATATGATTTGTATTTAGAATTTGGAATTTTTTGTTATTACATTAATATGGATTACATTTAATTATGCGAGAAGACCCTCTATCAGATTCTGGAAATGTAGAATTTTGTAGAAATATTTTGATTTTCCTACATATAATTTTCCAGCTAGTTATCGGTTTCTTTGGTGGAGGTTCTATTCTTTTGCTTCAACATTCTTCTTTCAAATGTTCATGATGATTTTGTTTGTTGGTATCCAGTCATGCAGTTTGGGGGCCAGCACCCTGGTGGTGTGGGAGTTCCTGCTGTTGGCATGGCCTTCCCTGGGTATGTTGCTCAATCCCAACATGGTGGCATGGGGAATTCTGAGATGACTTGGTAATCATTTTCTCCAACTTCTTTAGATGAGATTTCACTTACCCTATCTGAGTCTATCGAAAAGATTTTGGTCATCTCTGTATATGATGGATGACAAAAGTTTTTGAGATGTAGTTGCAATTTCTATTTATTTTCCTGGGAAGAGTGTTTATTGTTTTTCTTTGTAGGATGGTTCTTATGTTTGTTTTATTGGATTAGTAGCAATGATCAAATGAAAAGTTTGGAAATCTTTGATATTCCATGTAGCTTCTCAATAGCTTAATGTAACCATAGCCAGTAGTTATCATAAGGTAATCTGACTTCAAAATGCTAGTACAACACACACAATGCATGTTGAGTCCTTGACATATGTTGTCCTGGCTATATTGAAACTTTTCCAATTGATCTGCATTCCAGATGAGTGATCTATTTCATGAGCGCTTTTTCCTCAGATACTTGGAAAATTTAATTTCACAATAATTGATAAGATAGGTTCACTTCATCAAATTAGAGACTACTGACTGGCTTCATCAATCGGTATTTTCTCCTCGTTGCTGGGCTCTGAGTGTGGTTGGTAAATATTTAAATCTAAAATCATGCTCCAGCCTGTCCCATTGTCTTGCATGACTTTGGGGTAAACTACTGGCTATGGTCTCTAAAAACTGATCTGCCTTTAATTCAACCTAGATGGATCTCTTCCTTAGTGTTATAAAATACAAGTTAAATTGTGTGATAAATGTGGAGAGAGCAGCAGTTAGACTAAAATTGTGGAGCTGTTTAGTGCTTGAATTTCAAATATGTAATTAGAGAGGATGGTTTAGATGTTAATCATACTTGTTTGTTATTATGGTCTTAAATGCAAGGAAACTGATGCTTATCTGGCCTTACTCAGGTTGCCTGTCCTGGCTGGTGCTGGTGCATTGGGAGCAACATATTGTCCACCTTATATTGCTGTTGATGGTGCTTATCATGCTCGCCCTTCTGGACCGCCATCGTCTCTTCCTTCAACGTCAGTGAAAACTTATACTTTGTGTGTGTTTTAAGATAAATAGTGTCATTATAAAATGTGTTGCTAGAACTGCTGCACATTACATTTAAGTGAAGATATTCTTGAATGCATCTGTTTCATTGGGCTCCTGACACTTGGACATTAAAATTATGAAGTAAGGTGTCTTGATTATGTGCCTGTATCTTGTTTTTCATCAGTTTGGCTGGCATATCAGTTTTAGGTTTTTATTAATCTGTTCTGGTGGTTGTCCTTGATTCATTGTCCATTTTTTTGCCTGATGACTAAATTTACATATTTGCCTGATGGAGCATCTAGCAACATTTATGAAAAACCTTGTGTTAGAGGAACTAAATAATATATGACTATTTAAATATGGTGGTAGGAAAGTTACTGTTTCTACCATATATCTGTTTCTAGTGAAATTTAGTATGTGTGTAGATGTCCATGAATTGTTGTCTTATGGTCCCATGCTAGATATGAATTCTTGAAAATCATGATGTTGATTTCTTTTGAGTTTAATCCTGAAGAATAAAGTCTTGTTTCTTATTTCTGGCTTGCAGTAAAGAGAATATTGCAAACAAACCCAGTAATGAATGGAAGCCCTCTCAAAGGCCTGGTACGAAATGATTTTTTGTTTCCCTTTTGGTCTCTACAGTTTTGTTGAGCATGCATGCCTCTTGGTTGCAGCTGATTAATCTTTTTCCCTCTTGCAGAGGTTGCTACTGATGATTTTGGGCAGCGGCAAAAGAATCCACGCAGGTTGTAATCGTGTATATCTTTTCTTGCTAATCTTGCCATATTTTTGTGGCTCTTCTATGATCTTTTAACTGCATCTTGATTTCTGTTTGTTTCTGTTGTCAGATACACAGAGATGAAGTTTGATCAGTGAAATCATTAGCTTGGTGGAATTTATTTGAATAAGCCTACAAGGGCTTACATTTGCCCCCAGTCTTTTCTGTTGGGTGTCCAAAATTCTGACTTATACTTCTGGTGTTGCGAGCCTCCTTCCTGGTCCTTTGTAATCTCCAGTTGTTGATCTGGAGCACTTTGGGCTGATATTTGTACTCTGAGATGCTTTAGGTAACTAAAGTTCTATGGTGGTTGTCAAGTTTAAGGATTGCAGTGTTGCATTGCTTTTGTGGTTACTTCCATCTTACCAGATGATGTATTTGCATGCTTTTATGATCATGCATTTTTAATACTATGTCTTGGGCTTTCTTGTTTGTATAATTGTGTTGTTTGATTTCGTTCTCTTTTTTTCTTCTGTCTGGAGAGAGATGCATTTTCCATATGTTTGGATGAACAAGAAAATCTTATGATTGCCTCAACATTTCAATTTTCAGTTGCAAAGGTGATTAAAAGAAGGAGTGGCTACTTCCACTCGAAACTTTTCTTACTAGGAGAAAAAATTAAAGTTTTTCTTTGTTTTTTGAATGCTATTTTAGCTAGATTTCAGTCTTTGAAGGTTCTTTTGAAACTAAAAATAATGCTTGATTGTGCAAATTCACCTAAAATTTTCTTTTTCTTGTCATTTGCAATATCCTACCGGGAACAATCTCCGCAATGTAGGGTGCATGTGAAAGCTGTAAATTGAGATCATCATACATGGGATGGCTGATCAGGGAGTGATTTATGTTTACTCCTAATTCCACATATGAATATAGATGAGAGGAAAGTTCAGATATCGTATCTGTTTGCACAACCATTCTACAGTTTTGGGTCTCTTAGCTTTCTTAGCTCTGGGATATGATGAACATCATACCTTTGACATATACCATAGGCTCTCATAACCTTGTGATGTGGAATACTCTGTGATAACTGTAAATAGAGATACATTTTGTTTCTAGTAGCCACATATTAGTAGGAGAGTTAGGAACCTCCATCTGTTTGGGTAAATGGGAAGGTATTGTTTGACATGGATATCAAAATCTGAACACAGGTTGTTCTTAGCTTCATGGGGTTGGGAAATGCATGTATGCATTGCACATATAGAAACTTAAAAGGCATGCCATGGTTACACATTATTTAGGAAATTATGATGAGATGGTATATTGATCAATTAGTATATAGATTTGACAGTTTACTGGAAAAACATAGAAGTTCATGTGCGTGATATACCTTCTAAATGTGTTTTTGATGTGCCTCACATTATCACGTCAATTCGGAAATCACCAACTTTGGAAGGTATTTGATGTTGGTGCAGAAATAGATGCAACATGCCAATTTTACTAACACATGTTATATATGATTATGGGAATTGATGAAGCCCTTTGTAATAATTGTTCAAATCTGCAGTCAAAAAGATTGGATGCACTGTCATGTTTTTGTACATATCTATTTTTGTTCTCACTGGATGTGATGTTCTAAGACTAAAACTTGTCTTGCCTCTCTGTAGACGAGATTTTACTCGTCTTTTAGAGGTATATGTTCAGATTGACCAATACAAAGGTAAGTAGGGAAACATTATAAGCTGCATTAGTTAGTGTGCTTCTCTTTGTTGATTCTTCTAGAATTCCATGATAATCCAGCTGTTGATACTGGCATTCTCTGTCATTGGTTCATCTGTGAGCTTGATTGCAATGCTGTTTCATTTTATTGTATATTTCTTGATTGTTTACTCGTTATGTTGCAGGTATGTATGTGACAAACACCTGCTCATGCTGCTTCATTCCAGAAAAAGCAGTGCAGCCTGACAGGTGGTGGTTCGTTGTTCTAATATGCGGTAGGATCCTCAGAGAACTGGAGAACCTTTCTTCTCAATTTATATTCAGAATGTGGAAAAAAAAATTATTTTTCTTCCTTTCAATCTCAGGTTCTTGTGGCTTGGTTTTTTCCATGAAGCGTGTGAGAAGTGTATGGAGCTTCTTCAGAAAAATACTAGTGAAAAATTTTGGAAAAGGACAAGAATTATCGTGCAGCATCTTTTTGCTTCGTGAAACTAAGGTTTATTTTTTCCCTTTTCGTGTGTTTTCGTGAATATTATCCTTACTGTCTTGGTGTGTTTATCATTGTTGATTCTAAGGGTCGATTGAATTATCTTACTTAGTGAGGGAACAGTTTTCTTCTGCTGATATTTTGTAATATTAGTAGTTGTTAACAACGTCAAGGACTTTTCTGTTTCTATTCATAATGATGATCCTGCTTATGCTTTAATGAATTGTGCTAGTTCCATGTTAACGGAGTTTCTAAGTCTTAAAAGACTTCTTTTTGAATAGTTTGCTGCGTGAGATGATTTTTGGTGTTAACTTTTGGAACATTTGATCTTTGTGCACGTGGAAGTCATGTCATACATTTAAATCAACTTGTTTAGTTATATCTTCCCTGTCCCATAAGCGGCCATATTGTTGATTTTCCTAGTATTTTCATTTTGCCCATGTGTTGCAGTTGATTATGGAAACACATTGAATTATTCTTTTCTATTCATGAATTTTAAGCCAGTAGGTTTCACTTCCCTCAATCCTTAGAAGATGGAAACACAGGTTGTTTACCTGATGACTGCTTTTTGCAGAAATCCTGTGAAGAATAATGAAAAATACTAAGTAGTATTATAATGTCTCCGAGTGCCTGAATAATTATGTTTTGAGAATTCTGCCTGGCTGCTTGAGAAGCGCTAATGCCGACCTCTATTTTATTGATCTGTTGACGTTGAAGTTGATATGGAAAATTCTGTGGAATATTTGATTAGTGGTACTTTATACTATTTAAAATTTTATGAATGTATTTCTTTTAAAACTAAATACAGTAAGGAAATTGAGTAACGAAAATAACAATTCCAATATACAAAACTTATTTGTGCGAACATTAGCACCCACTCCTGTATACAAACCTTTATTATTTTCTAAAGCACGTTATATATAGATTCAATTTCTATGTCGGAACAACATGCTTCACAAAAATTTGTATCTTCTTCGGTTTCATATATTGACCAATGCCATCTCTTCGAGTGTTGCATGGTTCTACATTTTGGTCTTTCTTTCTGGATAGATGGACTTTTCCAAATTTCACTAATAATAAACTGTAAACTTTCACGATATTCCTTCACTTTGTCTTTCATGGTTCTTGATTTCTTCATGTCACCCAATATGGTTATTCCTTTCTGCTTCAGTTCTTCATCACCTGAGAAGATATAAACAACCCCAAGTGCGTAATAAGCTCCCATATGTCCTAAATTTGCTGATTCTGTAAGACAATGGATCGCCAAATCCAATCTTGCACCACAAAAATAGTGCTTCACTCCAGTTCTATATAATGCTTCTGGATTTTTGTTGTCATAGCACTTATTGAAGAATTGAGAATGCTTTTCCATGTCGTGCCATGCAACCATTGGAAAGTTCTTTTAGGGACACTTGCTGGTATATGCAGCCTTCCTCATCCTCACGAATTTGGTTAAAATCCTTACAACTGCAAATAGAAAAAAAAATATATTATTAACTAAAAAAAGACACTAATTAATAAATCAGGGAGAAAGCAGTAATTTAAACTTGCATTGATTTGGTGATCAAAAAATCAGTAAAAGAGGACGCAGCAACATGTCCAATGATCTCTGTAATGAGCTCTCGAGGAATGTGGAGAAGGGACAATGGTGATCGTTGTTGTTTATACATTTTTCTTCTTCTTCTTCTTTTACCGCTTTCGAATCCTAATCTTCCGCTCAATCTACTGTTTGCTTTTAAGTTTTTTTTTTTTTTTTTATTGAATGGAATGGATTGGATTAGTATGGGAAGTTGTTCTTGTATAGAGGTTTGATTTCCTAATCCTGTCACGAAAAGGATTGGTTGGGGAAGAAGCTCTCTTTTTGGGAAGTTC
>JAOXNR010000031.1:0-42286 GCA_028571225.1 Parsonsia alboflavescens
GTTTTTTTTTTTTTTAAACAACTAACAGTTAACTTTGACCGTTAGAGACTTAACTGGAGCACTTGTTAGTGTGTGCTTCGTAGCGCACACATTCCTCTATATATATATTTGCTAAGATGCGCTCCGGAGCGCGCCTTAATGCTCACCCCAATCGTTACCGTAACGGAATTTTTGAGCGCGCCTTAATGCTCGCTCCAACCGTTACCGTAACGGAATTTTTGCTACAGTACTCATGCAGCCAACCAAGCGGTGCAAAAATTCCATTACGGTAACGGTTAAGGGGCGCTCCGGAAAGCACATTAAGGCGCCCTCCGGAGCGCACCTTAACAAATCCATAAATATATATATATATATATATATATATAAAGGACTCCTTCAAAACCTAATTAATTTATTTGAATGGCTCATAATTAATGACAAGAAAAAATTAATTAAAATATTTTATATTTAGTGATGAAAGGAGTAACTAATATTTTTTAAGATTTTCATTTTAAATCTTGAATGTCCATTAATGATTGACTTTAATATTGATTTAGTCAATGGTCATATCTTGAAATAATTTGGAAATAATTATAATTTTAAAATTAATATAAGAGGTGATAATATTAGACAAATTGCTAAATTTATATTACTACTTCCGATTAAATGTTTATTTTGACTTACAACTAGTTGGGGAAAGAAAAGAACAGAAGTGAGAAGAATGTTAAGAAGTTTGGTTTGCTTGAGAGTTTTTTTACAAGAGAAGAAAAGAAGGGAAAGAAAAGAAGAGAAGTGAGAAGAATGTCAAGAAGTTTGGTTTGCTTGAGAGTTTTTTTACAAGAGAAGAAAAGAAGGGAAGGAGCCGAGGATCTCTTTTTAGAATGATTTGGAAGATTTGGAGTCTGTTTGGTTTTTGGGTTTTTTTTTTTTTTTCTTTCATTGAGAATTGTTTTGAAAAACAATTTTACATTTTATGAAACAAAAGAACAAAAAAAAAATCTATTTATCAAATTTTGTTTGCATAACAATTTTTGTGGTAACATAGAAATTTTTAAAAATTATCCTTGATTTATTTAAAAAAATTGTTTTGATATATACGGATTTGCTAAGGTACGCTCCGAAGTGAGCCTTAATACACGCTCCGAAGTGAGCCTTAATGCACGCTCCAACTGTTACCGTAACGTAATTTTTGTACAGTGCTCATGCAACCAATCAAGTGGAGCAAAAATTCCGTTACGGTAACGGAATGCGCTCTCCGGAGCGCATCTTAGCAAATCCGTTGATATATAATCCTTAACAAAATATTACATAAACATTTGACACATGGATTAAAAAAAATTATTAATTTGTGAATTGAATTAAATCTATTAATAACAATATATTAACGTTAAGTCCAAATAAATAACACATTATTTTATGCTAAAAATTTACAAGAGAAAATATAAAATATGAAATACAATGGAAAGTAATTTATTTTTAGAAAAATTTTATTTTAAAAAAAATCATAATAATGGAATAACATATGTGAAAAAAC
Organism: Parsonsia alboflavescens; assembly: GCA_028571225.1. Classification (NCBI taxonomy): domain Eukaryota; kingdom Viridiplantae; phylum Streptophyta; class Magnoliopsida; order Gentianales; family Apocynaceae; genus Parsonsia; species Parsonsia alboflavescens. The sequence goes on from JAOXNR010000031.1 coordinate 1,514, forward strand.
TATAGTAAAACAAAAATATATATTAATTTTTTAATAAAATACAAAAAAATTTTAAAAAAATCATAAGATTATATTTTTTAAAAAATTATTTTTAATATGTAGCAATGATGATGTCTAATAATTTTAGCATTGAATTCTAGGTAATATTTTTTTTTTTGGAAAAGAAAACAAAAATAAATAAATAAAATAGAAAATATCTAAAAGTTGTTCTCAAAAAGTTATTCTAAAAATAGGATTTAGATAACTGTTTTTCAAAACAAGAGTGTCAAACGAATTTTTTTGTTCTCTAAAATTTTCGAAACAAAAAACTGTTTTGAAAAAAAGAAATCGTACATGCTCTGGGCTTGTGATTGAAAGTTTATTTTACAAATAAAGGTGTAATTAGTAAATGTATGATTTGGTCCCATCCAACCCGTCAGATTCATACTACTTTGACACGCACCCTATCCAATAGGTATAGGTCTCGAGGGGGGTATACCCGATTTGATTTTTAAAATTTTTTATTTACATTTTGTCACTTGAAAAATGATATTTACTTATATTCACTTATAAAAATATCAAAGAAAATAAATTTTAAGTAAGTTAGATGACATAAACTTAAGAAAAAAAAGAGTTCAAAAGCAAAATTTAATGAGCAATTATTAATAGATTTAAAATAACCAAATAATAATAATAATAATAATCCTTATCAAAGATATATTTAAATTTTTCAAATCAAAAATTAAAATTAAATTAAGAATAAGAATAGAAATTAACATGTGTATACAGAAAAAATATATACTATATGTATGTATATATAATTAGGTCCGTCTCCTTAGGGATAGCTAGTGGGTGGAGTAGCAATCACGGAGATCAGAAATCCTAAATTTGAATCCCTCTAATACTCTACCTTGTCTATTATTCAAAATGTGGCATTTACTATTTTACCCAAAAATAAAATAAAATCTTCATTTTTCTCTTTTTGTGTTCAGGGTTATTATTATAAAGGTAAATTAAAAATTAATTCAATCCTATCATTTTTCTCCTTCTTTTTTTTTTTTTAAGAAAAACTCTTTCCTCTTTTATCTTTAAATTCTTGAATCATTTTAGATACAATTTCCCTTATCTCCTAACTTAAACCTTTTTTTGTGCCCTCTCCACCCACGCACCCACCCCTAACTCCCAAGTTAGCCATTAGGCTCTGTTTGGTATGCAAGGAGGAGGAGGGAAGAGCTCAATTTACTTTTCCAAATGGAATTATATTTATTTCAATTTTGTTCAATAAGATGAGATGTATATGATAAATACCTTTTTTATATTTGGTTGTATTGAAGTGAAGTATCAGTTGAATAAATTGTTAAATATACATGTATAATTTCTTTTTTTGAATGTCTCTCTATCTATTTATATAAATAATATTTTTCTCCACGCAAATTAACATAAAATAATAATAATAAATTCATAATATATTTTATTCATGAAAAAAAAGAATAAGAAAGTTATATTAGAAGGTGAAAAAAGGTAAATTTTCAATTCGTCCAAATATGTAAAGAGGTTCCCCTCCTCGTTTACGTCCTCTCGTATTCACCTCCAAACAAACAAAATAAATACTCTCTCTCTCATTATTTATAGGTCATTATTTGTCATTTTGTGAAAATTAAAGTAACTCATTTTTTTTCTTAAAATGTTCTTATTTATGATTTTTTTTAATTAAACTAACAACACTAACTAGAGAAAAGAGATTAGAGGTTAATATGGTAAAGGATAACTTATATTTAGTAACAAAATTATAAATAGTGATAGAAGGAGTATAACATTTACTCTAATTTACTTTCTCTTCTTTTATTCATTCTCTTTTCATTCCTACCAATTAAGTTCTTAATAACAAATTAAGAATTTAATTTTATTAAATTTATCATTTTTTTTCTTCTTCTTTTTCTTTTTTTTTTTTTAATTGAAAACGTATCCTTCTTATTAATATAATAATCTATCATGAGATTATTAGCCTCAAAATTTTATGCCGTCAAATCAAACCTACCCTTTGTAGAAGATTGTACGTCCAATGATGATTCTCGTTACATTTGATTCGATGCATGAGTAAGGGATCTTCACGGTGACTAGGAGAGCGAGGGAGAGAGTGGGGGAGTACTTATTGGAGTGGCATGAAAAATAGGATGCCTAAAATAATAATGGAGAGATAGAGAGATAATAAGTGTTTTTTTAAGCACTCCGATGAAAGTAAGAGAAATTTGGTGTTTTAATGGGGGATGGAGACAAGTAGATCTTATGTATAATAGCTTCTTTTATTTTTCCCTTCTTTTTTAAGAGAAAGATAAAGAGAGGGTGAGTCTCAATTGTTAAAAAAATTAAATATTAAATGAATTGATAGACGACTTGACAGTGTGGAACTTACTTTAGATAGTATAAAAAGATGAATTATTAGAGGATGAGAGTGCATAAAAGTGGGATGTAGTATGTGATCTCACCTTACACCCCATTATGCATTGGAGATGCCCTAAATGCATTATCACTATTATTAAAACCAAATCGGACCGACTGGTTCTATCAAGAATTGGATAGACTTTCGATCCGATTTAGCTGTAAAATTGTCCTAGACATAAAATCAAAGACCAATCCGTTTGACTTGATCATATCTGGGTCAACTGATTTTTTTTTATTTTTATAAATGTTGGTGGGGTTTGAATTTGCGTCACACTTCACCTAGAGAAGACTTCCAAGTCCCAAATCAACCGATTTGGTTGAATTTAATTAAAACTTACATATTTAAAACATTACAATTATGCATATACTTGAAAATTTAATTAAAATGTTTATTGTCCTATAATTTTTTTTTAAACAAATTGTGATATATATCAATATAATTTCTTCTTTTATATTTTTCACCTAAGAAAATTAAAATGTTATAATCATACTAACTATTTTTGTTTTGTTTTCTTAAAAGGTAAATAAAAAAAATTTATATTTCATTAGACCAAATATTTACTTATTGCTTGGAAATTAACCTTCTATTTTTCTATGTAGAAATTTTTCACAGTATGTCTTCTAAATTATTAAAATTAATTAGAAAAGCAAAAAACTTGGTGGGATCCGATCAAATCGGTCTGACCTTATCCCCTCATCCTGTTCAATGTTTGGTCCGATTTTGAAAACATTGAGCATAATGGGATGCTTAAAGTGGGATATTCATGCCACATCTTCACTTTTATGCACCTCTATCCTCTAATAATTTACTTTTTTATATAATTAAAGATGAGTTTCACGTTATCAACTCATATCTCTTTAAAAAAAAAAAGCTATCACGTGGGATCTACTGTGTCTCTAGCACCTATGAACACTTATCTCCCTCTTACTTTATGGGGGTGCTTAAATAAGCACCTCTTTTTTCTCTCTCTCATCATCATCTTTCTAGGCATCTCATTTTTCATACCACTCCAATGGCTCCTCCCCTCCTAATCACCCTTAAGCACCTCCTTTGGCATAGGGGATTGGAGATTGCCCTAAGCAAAAACTAACAATTGAATCATCATTACACGTGAATTGGATGCACTGAAATATAGGGTAGGTGAATATTATTTTAAGACCGATTATTTTTTCTTTTACATATTTGATAAAAGTTGTATCTAATCTAATATACCCTACTGATCAAAAATACTTTTCCGTCACTAAATATAAGTCATTTTAACTAATTTTTCTTCTCACTAATTATAAGTTATTATTATTAGTTATTTAGATATGATTTATATTTAGTGATGGAGGGAGAATTAATTTCCTAGCAAAAATAAAAAACCCAAAAGTATTACTATATCCAAATTTGAAAATAAAAACGAATGAAGATGTTTAATCTTAAAAAGTGATGGTGGCTGGGGAAGTTAATTAAAAGGTCCTTTTTCGCCTTTCCGGTATAGTTCCATCTATGGGAATCAAATAATTAAACTTGAGCAAATTAATTAATACCCTATAATTAATATTGTAAAAGTATGTGCATAGAAGTCGAACGAATATATCAATAAAATAGCAGGGTAACGGAGCATGTGTACACACGTCCTTTTGGCCGGTTGTGAATCCTCAGAGAACACGCCAAATCAAATGCTTCAAATAATTTTAGAGATCTTATATTCTAATTAAGAATAGAGATTATCGTCTTGATTTTTTTAATAAAAACAAATTTATTTTTAACTTAATTAATAGTAATATCAATTTATTAATAAAATTTTAACTAATTTTAAAAAATGAGATATTCAAGTGTAGGCAACTAAAAATAAAAATAAGAATTCTTCATCCTAAATCATGAAAAAAATATTTTTTGAATATATTAAATTAGATTAGTTTATTTTGTAGTCCAATTATTGATTAATAAGTTCAGACAACTTATTACAATATGATGAATACTTTATAACTCAATATATTAAGCCAACGTGACTTTTAGTGTGTATAATCTTAATTATATGTACACACTATTCCAAATTGACTAATCTTTTACTAGGCCAGGCCAATATATATATTACTCAATCTTAATTTTTTCCCCCCCTAACTACTACTTAGTTAGGTATTTCTTAATTAATTTGAATAGTGTTAATTATCTATCTTTTGCATATTCTTTATCCTCTCATTTAGCTATAGCTGCCTAGTTTTGTCTGCAGATTAATCAAAGTAGATCGTAAAGTTCGGCCAAAGCCACTGATCAACACATCCACTGATAGTACGTAATATTTAATTCCACGTCCGAATCCAAATATTAGTATTATGTATGTATGTATGTATATAGCTACATCTGCAACAGCTAGGGATCTATCGCTCCAGTCTCTTCTTAGTTTTTCCTCTTCCTCTTCTTCAAGGCTAGCTAGCTAGCAAGCAGAGCAAAGCATGAAGTGTTTTTATAAGCATAATAACAATGGGAAGCCAAAGGCAGTTCTAGTTCCCTATCCAGCCCTGGGGCATGTCACTCCAATGATACGGCTTGCTCATGAGCTTCTTAGTCGTGGTTTGGAGCCTGTGCTGGTTACCCCTGATTTCATCCACCGTCGAATTTTGACTCAAAATTGCATTAATATCCGCTTAATGTCCATCCCGGACGTTGGTCTGGAAGATGGAAATGCCAATGACTTTTTCGCTATCGAGAAGGCTATGGAGATTTTCATGCCATTCCATCTTCGGCGGATCCTGCTTCAACTCCAGCAAGAAGATGGAGGAGGAGTTGCATGTTTGATAGTCGATCTGCTGGCCTCATATGCATTCGATGTTGCCATTCGCTGTGGCCTCAAAGTAGCAGGTTTTTGGCCAGCTATGCTCGCTACTTATCGACTCGTTGCTGCCATTCCAGACATGCTCCACGCCGGCTTCATTTCTGAAACAGGTAATTAATTAATTCATTAATAGTATTAATTAAGTCTATATATATATATATATATATATATTTCCAGACATGCTCCAAGCCGGCTTCATTTCTGAAACAGGTAATTAATTAATTCATTAATAGTATTAATTAAGTCTATATATATATATATATATATATAGCTGCTGCTAGCTGATCATCTCTGTTTGATTATTCCCACGAAATTGTTTCTGCATCTGCTTTAATATATGTTTCTTTCATTTTTGTGCTTGTTGCAACTTAGACTTGTCTCTGTGTATTAAAGTTTTTCCCTGATCAAGTACAATTTATTCCTTTCCCTGATTAGTTCCCTTGTTTTTAGGGTCTAATTAATTTTTTTATGCTGCGATCAATCTCCATCAATCGTGCCATATATGTGGCCTCTGGTTGAACAAAGCTAGATAGGAAAGAACGTCATGTGAACAAGCATGTGTTATGTAGTTCATCTTGTAGCACTATCAATTTAGAAATGAATATCTTATTATATAAAAATGTATAATAGCTGTCTCAATTAACATTTTATAATTAGGTTTAACTTACTAATAAATAATTCTGGTAATTAGCTGGATATAGATCATGAGTTAATTTGTTATAAGTAAAAATTTAAAACTTTTTATATGTATTATATTAATTTTAGATAACTAGATATATTTAATTACAAATTAACATTTTAAAAGTAGTAATAAGTAATATATAATTTCAGAATAATTTTATATATATATGTATTTATATGGATGAGTATAAGCCGCTACTCTACTTTCTGATGACGTTAGATGGATATAGATTTGGCCCGGCAGGCCCGTGAATGTTTTAACTTAATTATAATGCCAGAAGTTTGAATATTAATTTTTCAAGTGTTAACATTTTATAAGTACTACTTACTAGCTAGTAGTAATTATGTTTTCTACTGTTTACCTTAGAAGTTGAGATGTTATCATACGCATAGAAAACGTTTCTGCATAATAATGTTCTAATTTCTGCGCATGCCATTAATTTATAAATTAAATTGGTTATATATATGTTTCAGGATGTCCACTTTATGAAGAAACTTACCTGTTCCTCTCTCGAGGAGGCCTTCAAGCCAGAATCAGTGCCGAAGAACTACCATGGTTAATTGGAACGTCGACAGCAAGAAAATCAAGGTTCAAGTTTTGGAGGAGGACCATGGAAAGGTCCAGAGTCCTGAGGTGGCTTCTCGTCAATACGTTTCAAGAAGAACATTGCAGTCCTGGAGAGCTAACACTATCGTCGTCATGGGGTTCTGCTGCAGCAAATGAGCCCCTGATATTAATCCCAATTCAGCCAGCAAGGACGACGTTCAGGTCATCACCAAAAGCAAGCCTTTGGGAGGAAGATTTGAGTTGCTTAGATTGGCTAGATAAGCAAAGTGCTGGATCAGTGGTGTATGTCTCGTTTGGTAGTTGGGTAAGCCCAATAGGGGAGGCAAAGGTGAAAAGCTTAGCACTGGCACTTGAGGCTTTTGGCAGACCTTTTCTTTGGGTGGTGGGGAACGCATGGCGAGAAGGGTTGCCAAGAGGGTATATGGAGAGAGTCTCGGGGCCGGAGGGACGTGGCAAGATTGTTTCATGGGCCCCTCAAGTGGAAGTGCTGCAAAGTTGTGCCGTAGGCTGCTACCTGACACATTGTGGTTGGAATTCAACCATGGAGGCCATAAGGTATTGCAAGAAGCCCTTACTGTGTTGGCCTGTTGCAGGGGATCAGTTTCTCAACTGTGCCTACATAGTCAAGGTTTGGCGCATTGGGGTAAGAATTAAGGGGTTAGGACACAAAGATTTGGAACAAGGTTTTAAAATGCTGATGGAAGAGGAGCAGGAGATGAGACACAGAATAATGAAGCTCCGCGAGAGGTTGATGGGCAAGGAAGCTAGCCACAGAGCTGTGAACAATTTAACAACCTTCATTCAGAGCATTAGCTCTCTTTAGTTATTCCTACCTATTAATTTATAATAATTGAATACTACTCAATAATTAGTTTTTGCAATGTATATCTGTAGAATACATATACACCTTTTAAAAGAGATGGAGAAAAAAAATAATAATAAAAGTTATGTTTACTTTATTAAGCAATCGATTGAGAATAGGGGACCAAAGTCTCAATAAAGAAAAAGGTAGCTAGAGTTCTAATTGTCGATGTGGTAAAAAAAAGAAAGAAAAAGAATTAATTAGATATGAAGAACTAGTGAATGTGTGAACATATTAGAAATAAGAAATCAAAGGTCAAAAAAAAAATCTATGGTTATTAATTAGATTGAGGAAATTAAAGTCGAAAAAGAGAGTTGATGTTGATCAAATGAATCAATTATATATATAAGTGTTTTGAATTCCTTCAAATACATTTATGACAAGCCGTGTGGAAGTAGAAGAAGGCCTTGCAATGCTGTCTCTTCCCAGAAAAGTAAAAGAAGATTAGCACAAATAAATAACAATAGGTTGAAAAGTCAGACAGGTGTAAGCCAATGGGATGGTGAGGGCGACGTCTGATGATGAGTACGTACACCAATATAGAAAATAGAAACTTAAAGAAGGAATCCTCGGACTTGTCTTTGTGTTCTAACTTGTTGTCACTCACCAGGATTCCTTCATCCCTTCCTTTCTTGCAACCTTCCCCAAAATCAGCCTCCTCCTACGCGGTGTTGCCGCCCCCTCACCTCCCCTCGTTTGTTCCGTCCCCCCACGCAACTTATATATTATCATTCAACAACTCCACCTCCTGATTCCCTTCTCATCTCTATATATATTATATGAATTTATGCAACTACTCCATCTCTCTGTTCCTTTGTTGCATTTAATTTCTGCGCCCTGTTGAGTGTATATCTATAAGACTACCATATCTCTTCTTCCTTTGGTGCATTGGATTGATCATATAATATCATCATGAGTACTGACAACCACCACGTTCAAGGTATTCTGAATTTCTGTTTCTGTTTTCTTTACACACTGCAGTCAGGGGATGGATGCTTTTCTTGTTAATTATTTTGTTCCAAATTCGTAATATATTTTTATTGAAATTAATTAAGCAGGAGCATATCCCCCTCCATCCACGGATGCCGGTGCTTACATGGTTCCACCACCAGCCGGCTACCCAATGAAAGATGGTCATCAAGCAGCCAGCAATGGCGTTGACCCTCATCCACCCACAACTCATGTGTCCAGGGGTGATGGCTTCTGGAAGGGCTGGTATATTAATTAATTATATACTCTACTTTCACATTAATTTCTTGATTTTTTATTTGCTTTTTCCAATCATAGTCCCTCGACTGTTGAATTATAACTGTATTGTAGTAGTAGACTAGTGGTAGTTGTTTTATAAATTCCTGTTCACCTATTAATTTATATGAAGTACTTCTAATTTTGTTTCATTCAAATTAATTGGGATATATGTGGATGCAGTTGCGCTGCTTTATGTTGCTGCTGTGTCCTGGATGCTTGCTTTTGAGGTCTCATTAGAAGGAGTGCTCGCGCAGTGCTTTCTATATTGTGGATGGATGATTTGATTCCTTTACCCTTTTTTCCGTTTCAATTTGTTTTTCATAGTTTGAGGTTTATAATAATGTAATCTTAATTTTGATTGGATTTTTTTAGCAGTTAATTACTTGTTCTGTGTCTCTTTTACACAATCGCTGCATTGACAATTCCTTGGATTTTCAGCTGCTATATACTTCCTGCATCTATACATAGCTCGTGTATGAGTGGCACGTGTCCACGTATTAACAAGAAAAAGAAAATAATAATAATAATTATAATAAGACATGAGTAAAAAGAGAAGAAACCAAATGGTTTATTATAAGAGAAGGGTTTTTGACCATTACATTAATTACTTTATTTATTTATAAGAAAATAATAATAATAAAAAAGGTAAACCGATTAAATTAGCAAAAAAAAAAAAACCTTTTGAAAATTCAATTAATTTTTTTAAAAAAAACAGAAAACACGTATAAATTGGAGATCTTACATAAAGAATTCATGTCTTAAAAATATTTTTCTATAAAAATTAATATCTATATATAAAATTTATTCAATAATTTTCTTACTTGAATTTTAAAAAGATGATAATTTGGACTGATGCAGGATAAGATAATGAATAATGCTTTTATTACATTTTTATTTTTCATTTTATTAGACATTAAAGGATAATTTAGAGTTATAAAATATTTCTTATTGAAAAAAAAAAAAAAAAACCTTCATCAAGTGAGTACATAATTATGATAACTTATTATCAAATAACATTTTAAAATAAAATGGTACCAAAAAAGTAGGCTTAACATAAAAGCTAATTTTAAAATATCTATAAAAATTATATTAACTAATATGAACTTAATTAATAGATTTTTTTTTTCTAAAATGTAAATGAAAATTTCACATAAAACTCTCTTATTTTATATTTTTAAAAATTTTAAATAAAAATATTAATTTGAATGAGTGATGGATATTACGTTAAATTATATTTTTATTTTTATTTTTTATTTTTTTGTACTCCATATAACGGTTCTTAATATATTTTGTACTCCATGTAATGATTCTTAAACCCTCTCATAGATAGTACATTGTTCTAAACCTTCAAATGTAAAAGTTAGCTTTTCAAAATTTCCTATGTATTTATTACTCTTTTCTCTCGTTTACTTAAATAATTTCTTTTACTCTAATATTATTGATGGAGCTAAAAAACAATCGTTAGATCACCCTGAACCGTGATGACGCATATAATCACAACTAAAAAGAATTAGATCACTGAAGCGGACTGTTGCCTTGAAGATAACTCCAATGCCTAAGTCAGTATTCGATGAGAGTAAAATCGAATGAATTCCTCTTGTGTAATTCGTGTGTAATTAGATATGTATATCGAATAATCAGTCACCATTTAGGTGCAGTTATCTTATTGGAGTTGATCTATATTATGTGAAAGGAGGCATTTAAGATAATTGTGAGATAAAATCTCATCAATTGCTCCTAGAATCTGGGAGTTTCCATGATGTTAGATTCCTTGGCTTGCACCTCTTTAGTATGAGGCTTACAAGCTCATTAATGACCTATGAACCATCGTCGTGACCTCCTGTTGAGCCTTGAAGGTCTCAATAGAGGCCGTGGTGAGTGATTTTAAGGTTTATGACATGCTTAAGAAGTCATAGATGCTTAATCGCATGGAAAGTGTATGAGACGGGTCGGAGCTCTCAAGGTCAAAGTTCGTGGTCCAGAGAGACTTCTCTTAAGCTCATTGAAGGTTGGCAACCTAAAAGGTTGACGATTCAGGAGGTCACTAATTCTCCCTTAGTATTGTTGGATCAGATCTTCAATATTAGAGTCGGTATTCAAGGTTAATTGAGTCATACCCATTTTACCCATCAATACACACCTAAATTCTTGCTACCGAGCTTTGAAGAGTAGCGCCATTTTTTGTAATAGCTAGTTTCCTGTCCTTTCAGTTTTGGCAGTAACATTTTTTCCCAAGGAACGTTCAATTTGGAACTGAAAAAGTTCTTCGCTTGATATAAATAGAAACACTTGAGAGTATTTTGCATTTACTAAAACTCTCTCTTTCTCGCAAACAAATTTCTTCTCGGGAATCAATGTCTTCAAGTAGCGAACTTTCAAGCTTCCAAGCTCTGTTCTTATTTGGTGTTTCGACTGAAAAAATCTTTCTTTCCATCCTTCTTTGCAAAGTTTTCAGCTTCTAATTAGTGAGTCTTCTTCTTTTCTACTTTTCATTTCAACTTCTTTTCTTTTTTCAAAAAGAATTTTGTCTTCTCATAGGTCTCCCAGCTTGCTCCTTTGGTTGGTTCCGAGCAAGTTTGGACTCATACTCCAACTCCTTCCTCCTCTTCAGATGCTCCATCTGTTCCTTCTACTAGAATTGTTAGAACCATCCCCGACCTTGAAAACTAGGTTTATTACATCCCCCTCCCCCTCCCCATCCTCACCGACCAAGATTGCTCCTTGGACCACTCAAGATGAGTATGATCGAGCTGACCTAAAGGTTTTCTCCCTTAAACCCAATTCTAAAGTCTCCAAGATTAGGGGACACATTGAAAAGAGAGGCTTAAATAAAGGTGATGTCGAATATGGTTTAGAGGATGAGTATCCTAATGATATCAGGGAGGGCTACATAGTTCTTTATGAAACCTACTCAAGGGGTGGTATTCTTTTTCCAAATATTCACCATTTGTTTCTTGATATAGGCCTACTTTTGGCGATTTCCTATTGCCCAATTATCTCCTAACGCTGTTAGAGCTGTGGTCGGTTTTATTGTCACCTGTCACTTGTATAAGGTCTCGATATCTTTAGAGCTTTTCAGATGCCTTTTCAAAGTAGGAATTTCCATTGCACCTCGTGGTTCTGGTCTTGGATATCTCTAATTTAATATGTGTCATAGGGATAAGCTTGTAGGTCCCTTTCAATTTTCAGGTGGCCCATTTAAGGATGCCTACCATGTGCATATTAAACTCTACCCTCGAGCCCATTTTGACCTCCTCTCAATAGTGTTGATCTCTTTGACTGGAGGTCGCTGCTAGTTGGTTACTAGAGGTGGTAGATTGTAGGACCTACATTTTTAGTCAGGAACTCTTGTAACTGACCTTCTTTGATCAAACTCTCGATTTCTTACTTGAGGTAGAAATAGTACTCCGTGAGATGACCTTGGTCTTTATGGTAATGATAGAATTTTGTCATATCTCTTTTGATAATGGAATTTTAAGAGGTCTTGGTGGTTTCAAAAGATCTTTCTTTTCCATAACGATCAAAATTTTTGCTCTCGAGGTTGTTAAAGGGGTAATAAATCGATTTGGAATTGTTTTTCTTTTCTTCTCTGAAGATCCTCCTTTTGTGTGTGAATCTTTCCTATCTTGCTTGGATGTCTTGGGGCTCTTAGGTAGCCTCTTAGACTCCTTGTCGGTTGTTGGTGTAAAGTTTGAAATCTTCTTTTGGATTGCTGTTTCCTCTACCTTAATTAGTTTCCCAAGAGCGTTTGTAGCTCTTTTAGCATTTTTACAAGCTCTTCTACCAGTATGAAGGCCATATACCCCTCTTGCAATCCCTGCTTAAAAGCAGTGATATAGGTTACATCATTCTTCTGCTCAATTTCCACGGCTTCATCATTGAATCGGCTGTAGTAATTTCTGGTACTTTCACCGACCATGTGTCTAATGTTGAAAAGGTCATTGATATCTTTTTTGCACCTCTTGCTACTTTGGTAAATTTTCAGAAATAACTCCTTTAGTTGTGTCCAACTCAAAATGCTTGCCTCTGGAATGCTTTTGAACTATGACTGTACTTTCTTGGCTAATGTAGACAGGAAAGCTCAACACTTGATCGTGTCGGGATATTTGAACATGTCCATTTAAGAAACGTACTCATCAATGTGCTGCAATGGTTCACTCATGCCATCATATTTCACCTCGACCTGTGGTGCTTTAAATCCGGGAGGCATTTGAGCTGTTTTGATGCTGTGGACAAATGCTGATGGTTTGGAAAAATTCATATTACTTTGAATTTCTTGGTCTCTATTCCCTTCACGATGTGTTTAAAGAGTCGCTCCCCTCGGTGGAGTCAGGGCTACTCCCTGGGCTTTGTTGTTTGTTCTTTCAATCAAGCTTAGCCTATGAGCTATCCTTTCTCCAAGAGGAGTTTTTAGTGAGCTCTTTTGCTCGTCTGGGGCTCATTGCTTGTCGTTGACTTCAAGAAATTGCAGCTCAATTAAGTTTATCTCGCAAATCTTAACTATGACCATTGGGTAGAGTTTCTCTGAAGTTGGTTACTGGTGATGCCCTTTCCGTGTTTCTAGTTTCTTGGATCCTTAACCCCCCCGAGCTTTTCCCTGTGCAAGCTTTGGTTCTTGACCTTCACCATTTTGGCCTTGGGCTTGTGGTAGGTCGCTTCTTACTTCTGGAAGTGGAGATGGATCCAATTGTGTGTTATTCTGCCACCTCAGATCTTTAGGTCGCTGCGTTTCCCTTCAAGATGGTGTTGGATTACTATTAGTTGATAGATAGTCCCTTCTACATGATATTTCCTCCAATGCTACCACCATGCGTTTCAGGAGGTCGGCTGGAACGGAGACATGACTTCCCCTAGATCTCTAGGGTCTAGGAGCATTGTTGTCATTGTTTAGGTTTTGGTGTCTTTGTTCTATCTCTCTTTGTCCGGGATGGTTGTCTCCTGGGGCTCTTCGAGAAGGTCCAGATCGTGTAGGTCTTGGCGGCAATGTCGGATTTGTTTTCTCCATGAATTGGGTCTTCTGGAACAGTTTCTCCAATTCGTAGTTGAGTTCTTCCTGGTGGTCCGGCCATTGAGTGGTGGTTGGACTCTTGTTGGCTATGATCGTGTTATCACGTTTTCAATTTGTTTCTATAGGTCTAAAAGAAACTTTTTTATTAGAGTGTTGTTCCCACAGACAGAGCCAGAAGTGATGGAGCTTGAAAACGATATCTGGATCACCCCGAACCGCGAAGATGCTTGTAATCACATCCAGAAAGAATTAGATCATCGGAGCAGGCTATCCCTGAGGATAATTCTGATTCCTAAGCCAGTATTTGATGAATTTCTCCTATGAATTCTTGTGTGATTCAATATGTATATCGAATAATCAGTTACCATTTAGGTGAAATTACTGTATTGGAGTTGATCTCCATTACATGAAAGTAGATATTTACGATAATTGTGAGATAAAATCTCATCAATTACTCTTAGAATCGTGGAGTTTTTCCTTGACATGCACGTCTTTAGTACGAGGCTTACAAACTCGTTAATGACCTATGAACCATCGTCATGACCTCCCATTGAGCCTTGAAGGTCTCAATAGGCTCCTTTGGAGGCTGTGGTGAGTGATTTTAGGATTTATAATCATGGCATGACCTCCCATTGAGCCTTGAAGGTCTCATGCCATGATTAACCTTCTCCTAAGCTCATTGAAGGTTGCAACTTGATAAGTCGACGATTTAGGGGAGTTGTTAATTCTCCCTTAGCAATGTTGGATCAGCTCTTTAGTATTAAAGTTAGTCTTTGAGGTTATTCGGGTCGGATTGTTTAGGTCATACCTCTGTCTTTTTTTATTAAAAACAATAAAAAAATAAAGTCATCTTTGATGACGAGGATTTGAAAAACCCTTACCGATTTATTTAAGATTTTTTTTTTTTTTTTTTACAATTTGAGGGGATATAATGAATCTTATCTGAAAATAAATGCACTTCAAACAAAATGATGCAATCTATTAACTATATGATAGTTTGACTAAAGATCATTTGAATATTTCAACTAAATTAATGCATTGTTTATTTCATCTCGAATTATTTGTATAAAAACATGAAATGATAAGTGTATTTGATGAGTGACATGCTTAGTGTTTTCTTGTGGTTACTTGTGAGAGAGCTCACAAATTTGATTAAAGGTGTTTTTGAATTGGATGTGCGTATTCATCTAATCGAACTGGTTAAGTTGGTTAGGTAAAAATGCCATCCAATTCATCTAGGGTTATAGTTCCATCCAATTCAATCTAAAACCTATTGGACTGGATTAAATCGATTTGGATATATTGGATTTTATATATTAACTTTTAAATAAAATAAAAATAAGATTATATTGGATTTGAGTAGATTTTATCTAATTTTATATAATAAAATTAAAAGTAAACTAAAATTACAAATAACACCTCTTTTTAAATTAAAATAACTATAAATCCTTAAAATAATATATTTATTATTAATATTTAATATAATAAATATAGATAAAAAAATTTGATTGGTTTGATTCTGTTCAATTATAATCTGTTGTTTTCCATCCACACTAACAACCGATCCATTTCAATCGATTTCAAAAAATTCATCCAATCAATTTGATTCAGTATTTGGATTTAATGGGTTTTGATTAGAACGAATTAGATTAGATTGGTTGTAATTGGACTAGATTGGATTTGAACATTCCTGGACCCCTATGACAATGTCATATAATACTCTGTTATTTGTTCAATTTCAAAAAAGAAAAGGAAGGTAGAGAAAACTAAAGTCATATTATAACAAGGAGACCAAATTATTTGAATTGGTTAGAATATGAAGATCTTCTTAACTAAAGCACAGTGATTTCTTGTGGATTACTTGTGAAAGCTTACAGATTAAGGATGTTTATCTGTTCAATTTGAATTGGATGCGTCCATTCATCTAATCGAACCAATTAAATTGGTTAGGTAAAAACATCATTCTATTCATCTAGTGTTTTAGTTCCATCCAATTCAATCTAAACCCCATTGGATTGGATTGGAACGGTTTGAATATATTGGATCCTACATATTAACTTTTAAATGAAACAAAAAATTAGTTTATATTGGATTTTAGTAGATTTTATCTAATTTTATATAATAAATGAAAAGTAAACTAAAATTACAAATAACACCTCTTTTTAAATTAAAATAACTATAAATCCTTAAAATAATATATTTATTATTAATATTTAATATAATAAATATAGATAAAAAAATGATTGGTTTGGTTTGGTTCGGTTCGATTATAATCAGTTATTTTTCATCCACACTAATAACCGAACCAATTTAATCGGTTGTTCAAAAAATTCATTCAATCAATTTGACTAAGTAATTGAATTTAATCGGTTTTGATTGGATTGTATTAGATTAGATCAGCTGTAATCAGACAGGATTGGATTTGAACATCCCTAGACCCCACTTTGTTATTGGTTCAATTTCAAAAAAGGAAAGGAAGGAAGAAAAACTAGAGCCCTATCATAATAAGAAGGCCAAATTATTGGAATTGGTTAGAATATGAAGATCTTCTGCCCTAAAACATAGTGTTTTCTTGTGGGTTATGTGAGATCTCACAGATCGAATTAAGGGTGTTTATCAATTCGGTTTGAATTGGATGTTTCCATTTATCTAATTGGACCGATTAAATTGATTAGGTAAAATGTCATTCAATTCATCTAGTATTTTAGTTCCAGTCAATTCAATCTAGACCTTATTGGATTGGATTGGATCCGTTTGGATATGTTGGATCATACATATTAAATTTTAAATAAAATAAAAAATTAAATTATATTGGATTTGAGTAGATTTTATCTAATTTTATATAATAAAATGAAAAGTAAACTAAACTTACAAATAACTCCTCTTTTTAAATTAAAATAGCACTAAATCCTTATAAATATATATTTATTATTAATATTTAATATAATAGATAAAGATAAAAAAATATATATGATTAGTTTGGTTCGATTTGATTATTAAGTGGTTGTTTTTTATCCACATCAACAACTGAACCAATTTAATCTATTGTTCCAAAATTCATTCAATCAATTTGACTAAGTAATTGAATTTAATTGTTTTTGATTGGATCTAATTAGATTAGATCGGTTGTAATTGAACCGGATTGGATTTGAACACCCCTAGACCCCTATGACAATGTCATATAACACTTTGTTATTTGTTCAATTTCAAAAAGAAAACGAAGAAAGAAAAACTAAAGCCATATTACAACAAGGAGGCCAAATTATTGGAATTGGTTCGAATATGAAGATCTTCTTTCCTAAAGCACTATAATTGAACTTTGGACTTGTTTGGTGTGTGAGGGGAGGGGAAAGGATTCAATTGATTTCCCCACATAAAAGTATCTACAATTACTTTAATTTTGTTTGGTATGGATGGAGTGGAAGAAAATACGAAATAAATTTTATCATTTGGTTAAATTGAAAAGTGTAAGGAAAGGGAAGTAAATTTTGTCAAATTTATTTTTATATCTATTTGAATAAATGAGAATTATTATATGATTTTTTTCTCATTAATGTCTATCTTTATATTTGTATAAATAATATTTTATGAGTTATTTGTTTCATGAAATTATGAAGATAATACATAATAGTAATAAATTAATAATACTAAATGAATATTGTGATGACTGTTATCGTATTGAATCAAAAATTTTTTTTCTTAAAGAAAAAGTATTATTAATATTATTATTTAGAAAAGAATTCCATATATCAATAGAAATTATAGTAAAGACTCTATAGCTAAAATAATTCCAAAGAAATTTATAATTGAATTCATGTAATTTTTAATCATGGTAGCGAAAACATGCCAATTGTGAAAAATCAAGCAAGAAGGATGTGAAAAAAAGAAGTAAAGTGGGAAAAGAGTGAAAAGAAAAAGAAATGAAAGATTTATAAAATAAAAAGGTAATAAAGTAATCATATATGGAGTGAATGATCAATCTGTCCAAATTAGGAGTCAAAAATCTGACATGGAGATTGAGGAGTTCCCCTCCTAATTTACCTTCCCTTTAAATTTACATCCTATCAAACGAAGTAAATTTTTTATGTATGTCTTGATTTACTTCATTTCCTCCAATGTGTCTTCTTTTCATTCTTACCAAACCAACACCTATTGCTTACTTGGCCTGTGTTGGTTGTGATAATATACCCAAAATAATTTACCAATTCAACAATTAATCCTACGATCCATCTACTAAATTCTGACTCAAAAATCCATGGTGTCATCAATCAAGACAGATTTAGAATATATTTGCTTTGGGACAAAATATAATTGTGTTTTATTTATTATTAGTTTGTGTTTAATATTGTTTAAAGTGAATCTTGGATTTCTTTTTCCCCGTTGGAGTTTGAACAAGCACAACATGTCAAATATCGACTTGGAATCATATTAAATATATAGAATAATAAAATCGAATTAAAAAATATAAAGTAAAAATAATTTTGCTACCGAAGCACTACATCAAATATATATAGTATTTAATAATAAAACAAAAAAATCAAATGATATTAGTAGTACATGTACACTAAAACCACTAAATTATTAAATTGATCAATTGATTTAGAATCTAATTATATAAACTATTTACCCAAAAAAGGTTTTAATTAATACTTCTATTTTGAAAAAATAAATTAGGAAGTAGTTGAAACTAAAATTATCATAAAATTATGAATTAATTAAAGCTTAAAAGAAAAAGGAAATTAATAAGTTAAATTTGATACTAATTGTTGAAAAAAATTTGAAATATAAGACTAATACAAGAAAACTTACAGCGCAGGTGCCTCTAAGGTATTCTGAAGATGAAAATATAAACATGACATGCATGGACTGGGCCTCTTTCATCAAAGTATCATGACAGACACCTAAAACCCAAACGGAGGAGACTCTACGCGGCCCAGAACTCTGCACTCGTTTAAGCTAGGGTTTCGAAAACCACCCGCATACCTATAATAACTCCATTTGCTGAGCTAGGGTTTTAACGAAAGAGAGAACAGCTCTGTACCGCTTCTCGTAGTACCCCAGATCGGCTGCAAGCATGGTGAAGTTCCTGAAGCCTAACAAGGCCGTGATTGTCCTACAAGGGCGGTACGCTGGCCGTAAGGCGGTTATAGTCCGGTCCTTCGACGATGGAACCCGCGACCGCCCCTACGGCCATTGCTTGGTCGCCGGAATCTACAAGTACCCCAAGAAGGTGATAAAAAAGGACTCAGCCAAGAAGCAGGCCAAGAAGTCTCGTGTCAAGTGCTTCATCAAGCTCGTCAACTACAATCACATCATGCCCACTCGCTACACACTCGACGTCGACCTCAAGGACACTGTCACCCTCGACTGCCTCCAGTCTCGCGACAAGAAGGTTGCTGCAGCTAGGGAGACCAAAGCCCGCTTTGAGGAGAGGTTTAAGACGGGTAAAAACCGTTGGTTCTTTACGAAGCTCAGATTCTAATTGTTCAGATTTTCGGGAATTAGAAACCTTTTGCAAAATCACTCCTACTGTTATTGATAGGACTCTATAATGTCATCTATGGTCTCATGTTACTGGTTAATTTTGAAGCATAATTTTGTTGTTTATTTCTATTTTGGACATCTTTATTGGTTTGTTCAAATAGAGCTACCCGCTGTTACTAGCTTTTTTCATCTTTATGTCTGTTGTGGCTGCTGCTTACTTTTCCTGGGATAATATTTTGAGTTGCGTCTCTTCTTGTGAACCTCCATGCTTTCCTGTGATTAATGGACATTTTCTGACTGCTGATGGTTGATTGCTTCAAGATGGTAACTGATAATAGGCGTAAGATGTATTGCCTCTGCTCTTTGATAATCGGGTTTGCAATTAATTTGGAATTTTGTCCAAAGTAAGCTGCAGAATATTTGTGAGAATTTTTGCATGATTATTTTAAAATCTTCTAAAGTAAATAGAAATCCAATTAGCGTATATGCCTATTGCAATTCTATTTCATAGGTGTCATGAGTTAATTATGGGTTAACGAGGGATATAGAGGTCATAGATGATTAATCCTGTATGTCCTCTGTGGATTGCTTCTGACTGTGTTCTGAAAATCTATGCCACATCTTATGTTGGTTCTCTGTTCAGTGTGGGTGCATATGGTTAGTTGGATTAACATTCTAGTGATTTTGGCCTTTGCTGGGATGATCGTTTCCCAGCTGATTGGTAATACAATGACATTTTCTTTTACAACTAAATGTCTTTTTGGATAATTTGGAATCTGCACAGAACAGCATCAGAGAGTAAATAAAGTGCCATTGATGACAGTCGTTGCTTGAGCCTTGTGAATAGGACATTTTGTGCTTGACTTGGGCATGCTATGTTTAACTTCTTTCTTGCTATTGGCATGCTATATTTTGTAATAAAAGAATGTAAGCAAAAGAATTATTCAGATACATAGATCCCCTTTACTTTGGCTTTAATTTCTCCATATTTTTTGTGCTTAATCATGAAATTTGGTCAATCTCAAGCATGCAGGACTTGTTGGATATACTGCCTAGTCATGTTTGAGGATGTGTTTTTTTCACTTGTTAGGGTGCTTCATAGTGTATTATTGTGATGTGTTTGGTTCATTCAATTGAATCTATAATCAATTTGACACTATAAATTTTTATAGGTTTTATTTTTTTTAATATTTTGTGGTGCTTGTGGTCAATTCTGCTGCTAAATCACGCTTCTTTTTCTAACAAAGAAAAGCACGCGTCCTATATTGAATTGCATTTCTTTCTAAGTCCGATTTTGGTTGTCAGTTCGTCCTGGAAAGAACAAGTTGAATATTCTCTTTGACTTTTGCTTTGTCATCCATGCTGCACAAGCGTCTCATTAGTAGGCTACTTCAATGCTAGGACGTTTAAATCTTTTCAGTAATGGTAAGCAGATAGAATGAGATCCTTTTTCAAGCCCTAATTAGCTTATGATTCTGGTTTGTATTGAACATTTTATTTGGGATTGTAATAGATTTTAGTCATTGTCAATTCCAAAAACTGAAATAATACCACATTTTAATCGTGGAAGTTGATTCTTAAACTATTGACTACTTCCAATTGGTTCTGCAATTGGATTGAGGGAGAGGAGAGGAAAGGAAAGGAAAGGAACTGCATGATAGCCAAAAAATAAGAGATGCATGGCGAAAAGTTAAGTTATCACTTGAGTTTCCCGAATTCAAATTAACCAAAGAGGCATTGGTCAGGCAGACTCTGTTCTCAGTATCAAAGTTTGGGATTGAAAAGCTATTATTTGTCTTGATATTAGCTGGGCGATTAACAAATGCAACAGGGGAGGGAGGAAAGATCAACCGTTATTATTGTATGCCTTGGTGACTACTTGAGTTGAACCAATCAAGAGCCTTTGGCCACTACCTAATGGGAGATACAAGAGTGAAGGGTCTATTTTGTTGTTATTGGTAAGACAAAATTATTGGGAACGTCAAGGCCCGCTGACGCCCGCCCTCCACCCCCCCACCAGGCAAACTGGCAAATGACTGTCAAAGAGACATTGAGTCGAAGGGAGGAATCTCAAATCTCAATTTGGGTTGGGTTGGCTGTCGACTGACTAAGTGAAAATATGGGATGATTTTTCTCTTTACCCCAACACTTCATTTTCTAGAAAGCCAGAGCCATTTTAAATGTGGTGAAGTGAAAGGGGATTCTTAACCTTGTTGTGTTCCTTTTTTCTCTACCGATCAATTTACCATCATAATTGAAGAAGTTGAAAAAGGAAATCTGAAGAACGTGATTGATTGTGTTTGCTCTGCATAAATTGACATAAGAATAGCTGTATTGCTATGTCGTCTTGTATTTGAATCCTTACCTGAAGAAAAGTTATTCCTGTATTGGAGTATGTATGTATGCAGATGCAGCATCTTCCAAAGGTAGAGTCAGACAAGGTCAACTGGTAAATCGATTTAAGGAGAAACACAATAGGGATTGCCGTTGCGTGCCCATTTTAACAGCATAGGGATGGATTGGGGGCGGAAAAAGGAATGTCCAGATTTTTTGAGGAAAAGAGGCATTCGGAGAGGGGTCATGGAAAAAAGATCTGGAATTGTATGCATTTTTAAAATCCAAATTCCTGACTAAATAATCATCGTCAACTCCAGGAGGGCTTGTTTCGAAAAATAAAAAATCAAAACTTTGTTTTGTGTACTGGTAAGATTCCCAACCGAATCGAGAAAACTTAAAAAAAAAAAAGAAAGAAAAAGGAGAGAGACATCAAAATCCCAAAGAAAAACAGACAAATCCAACGAATGCAACCTCCCATTCCCAACCCCCTTATAAAGCCAATCAATCTTCATTTTCTTATTATCTTGTCATGTGGATTTTTATTTATTTTTTATTTCAATAACCAAAAAAAAAAAAAAAAAAAAAACAAAAACACTAGTTCTTTGGAATACAAGAAGCAAAAAAGAAAAAAAAACAATGGAAACGCCCTTCTCCTCCTACCTCTCGTCATCTTCCATGAGTAAATAATAATTCTATAATTGTCGATTCCTACAAAACTTCTTTTTCCTTTCCCTTTCCGCTTCCCACCACCCCCTCCCTTCTTGTCTTTCTCACCACACGCATTCACATCTTCTTTTCTATCTCTCAGAACTCCCAATCCCCAAACCCACACAGCAAAACCTTTACTTCCTTTTCTTTTTCCTTTCCTTCTCCTCTCCTTCAGCCTCTGCCCGATACTCACTCACCCCTGACACTCTCTCTGCACATAATTTTTTGTCAATTTCCACTCAAAAGTTTCCCCAGAAAAGTACTTCTACTTTTGATTCTTTCTCTCTCTCTGTGTCTCCGCACTTCTCTCCGTCCCCGGTTCCTGCACAATTGCCCCCCCCTCGTCATCGTCGTCGTCCTCCTCCTTACTTCTTGGGCTAGGTATAGTATCAAGATATCATGCTCCAAAGCTTACTTGTCCCACCTCAATCCACTACAAATCCCAATTCCCGAAATCCACCTTCTTCTTCTTCTTCCTCCATGCAGTCCAAACGCCCCACCTCTGACCTCCACGATGACGATCTCTACCCATCTTCCTCCGATCTCAAGCGCCCCCGCCCAGGACCCCTCCCCCTAGAAAACCCGTCCATCTCTGGGGAGAAAACGACGGAAGAAAACGATGAGGAGGATGTCGAGAATGAGAATATTTTACCCGTAGATAACGTGTCCACAGGTCTCCGCCTTCTAGGACTGCTTTTGCAATGCGCTGAGTGTGTTGCCATGGACAATCTCGACGATGCCAGTAACTTGTTGCCTGAGATAGCCGAGCTCTCCTCCCCTTTCGGCTCCTCTGCGGAGCGCGTTGCTGCTTACTTCGCCGACGCCCTCTCCGCTCGCATCATCAGCTCTTATCTAGGTACCTATTCTCCTCTAGCCCTAAAAAATCTCACCAAATCCAACTCGCAGAAGCTCTTCAACGCTCTCCAGTCCTACAATTCCATTAGTCCCCTGATCAAGTTTTCGCATTTCACGGCCAACCAAGCCATATTCCAAGCTCTGCACGGCGAGGATCACATTCACGTCATCGATCTCGACATCATGCAGGGGCTCCAGTGGCCAGGATTATTCCACATCCTGGCTTCCAGGCCTCGCAAGATAAAGTCCCTGAAGGTGACCGGATTGGGCTCCTCCATCGAGCTGCTGGAATCCACGGGTCGGAGGCTGGCCGAGTTTGCCAGCTCCCTAAGGTTGCCGTTCGAATATAATCCAGTCGAGGGCAAAATTGGAAATGTCAAGGACTTGAGTCAACTCGGGGTGATGGCAGGGGAGGCCATAGTGGTTCACTGGATGCACCACTGTTTGTACGATATAACGGGCAGTGATTTGGGGACGTTGAGATTGCTGACCTTGCTAAGGCCAAAGTTGATCACCATCGTGGAACAGGACCTCAGTCACGGGGGCAGCTTTCTGGGGCGGTTCGTGGAGGCACTTCACTACTACTCGGCCCTGTTTGATGCACTGGGCGATGGACTGGGGGTGGACAGCGTGGAGAGGCATACAGTGGAGCAGCAGTTGTTTGGGGGTGAGATCAGGAACATCGTGGCAGTGGGTGGGCCTAAGAGGACCGGGGAGGTTAAGGTGGAGAGGTGGGGAGAGGAGCTGAGGAAGATAGGCTTCCGACCAGTGTCTCTTGCTGGTAATCCGGCAGCTCAGGCCAGCTTGTTGCTGGGAATGTTCCCGTGGAAGGGATATACGCTGGTGGAGGAGAACGGATGCTTGAAGTTGGGTTGGAAGGACTTGTCTTTGTTGACGGCCTCTGCTTGGGAGCCGTGCGATTGACGATGTCGCAAAGCGGGTCGGACTCTCCATCTTACTTAACTGTGCTCAAATTGGAATACATTTCGGAGAATTGGAATATATGCTTTTGTTTACATATATTACTATTTTCGTCGGTTTAGGATAATACATGTTTTAGGATTTTTTGAAGTAATTATTGGACACTTTTTTTTTTTAAAAGGCCAAAAAAGAAGGAATTTTGAGAAGTCTCATATTTGTGAATCAAATCAAATGCTGAAGATCACTTTCGTGGGTTCTAAGAGAGGGTAAATTCACTTGTCCTTTTTAATTGGCCCCCCCCCCGAAAAAAATGGTGCTATAAATAAGGATTTAACTTGGGTTATTCACGGAGGGCAGACACAATATGGAACTCAGAGCTCAGAGGATTAGAGCACTTGCCTTTCTGTCTGGGGAATGGGAGGAGAAGCAGTCAACAAAACCAAATGAGCCCCTTTATTATGAAAATATAAGGAGATTAATTCAAATTTGACCAATCTATTAACATTTGGTTATTTGACTATGGAGATATTTCTTTATTCATTTGCAGAAAATATCTAATAACTCTATTGTTCACATAAGTGAGGTTAATATGGACACATCTTTTTTCATTTTTTTAGCATATGATGTTTTAGGAGAAAATCGACCACTTCATAGTTAGTACTACTTATATCTAAAACCACGAAGCATTATATAAATACTATTGTACTTAAAACTTTTCTAGATCACTAAATGAATTATTTGGTGTTATAGTCCTGGTTCCTAAACACTCCATCCATACATATAGGTTAAAGACCATAGTCTATTCATTTTGTTTCTTATTGTATTTGATGGAGTTTGGAAAAGATCTCGGATCATTTTGAATCGTGATGACACATGTAATTACAGCCTGATCGAAAAATTAGATCATCGGAGTGGACTGTTGCTTTGAAGATAACTCCGATGCCTAAGTTAGTATTTTTCTAGAGTCAATTGAATAATTTAACTTGTGTGATTCGACCATGTATATCGAATTATTAGTTACTATTTAGGTGAAATTACCTTATTGGAGTTGATCTCTCTTACTTGAAAGTAAGCATTTAAGATAATTGTGAGATCATATCTTGGCAATTGCTCTTAAAATCATGGAGTTTTCATATTAGAAGACATCTTGCCATGCACGTGTCTGGTGTATGACCTACGAGCTCGCAACCAACCTATAAATCATCATCGCGACCTTCTAGTCTCATAATGTGGATCAAATGTTATTTGAGATCCAATCGTGACATGGAAGGTTTACGAAAAAGGTTGGAGCTTACTGGTTCATAGCTCGAAGTCTAGTGAGACCTTTCTTTAGCTTGCAATAGGTCAATGACCTAAGAGCTCAATGGTTCAGAAGGTTGCTGACCACTTCCCTTTCAATATTGATTCAAATCCTTTGTATTTGGGTCAGTATTTGAATTTATTCGTGTCAAATTGTCTAGTCGTAACTATTTTGACCATCACTACCCCTTTTCGGCTTGGCGAGCTTCAAGGTCATGGCACCTAAATTACTCTTATCAGGCTGCAGAGCTTTGACAGGTTGCGCCATTTTCTATAACAATTAGTTTTATGTTTTTTCAGTTTTGGCAGTTACGCCACTTCCCCAGGGATGTTCCTTTCTGGAATCAAAAAGATTTTTTGTCTAATATAAATATGAATATTTAAGAGAGGTTGGAATTTACCAAAACTCCTCTTCTTCACGAACAGTTTTCCTCTCTGCAATCAAACTCTTTTAAGCCGCATACTTTCAAGCTTCTTGACTTTGTTCTTTGTTAGTGCTCGGAGATAAAAAATCATTCTTTTTACTCTTTTAGTGAATCTCCCTAGTTTACAACAGTGAGTCTTCTTTAGTTCGTGTTATTATATTTTATTTTTGAATTTTTCTTTCTTCTCTTCTCTTTAATAAAGTATGTCTTCTCCTCGCAAATCTATTGCAACTCTCTTTCTGTTGAGTTTTCTAAAGAGCTGCCATCCCATAGTCCTTCACCAACGTCTTCTTCTAATACTCCTTCTATTCCTCTTGCCGTTAACGTTCTATTATCATTACCCATTCATGACCCTAGCAATGAGGTATATTACTTGCCTCCTGACATTATGGTTGCTTCTTGAGTCAATAAGAATGAGTATTTGCCTTTAGAACTAGAAGTTTTCTCCCTTAGACCCAATTTGGATGTTTCTCTTATAATGGAGCTCAGTGGGTAAAGAGTGATAGATAAAGGTGATATTTTTGTCCCTGATAAGGATGAGTGTCCTGAGAGTAGGCGAGAGGGTCATATTATCTCCCATGAGACTAACCTTCATGGAGGAATTCTTCTTCCATATCTTCATCCTCTATTTAAGGACATAGCTTATTTCTAGAGATTTCCCCATGCCCAATTAGCTCCTAATGTAGTTAGGACCGTGGTTGTTTCATAGCGACCTATCATCTCTAGAGGGTCTCTGTTTCCTTAGAACTCTTTTGATGGTTCTTTAAGGTAGGAATTTCTACTACCCCCTATAGCTCTGGTCCCGGGTATCTTCAATTTAGAAATCGTTATAAGCTCATGGGAAAGTTTCCTTCTTCCGGTGGTCCAAGGAAAGAGTCCTTTTTCCATGCTAGACTTCGTGCAGATTTGATATGAGTGGATGCATATCTAAGGTGGAATCTTAGTAAAACTTTTTTTAATGAACCTCTTGTTTTATTCAGCGAGCTTGTTTGAGCTAGGGCTTTCCTTTTTGACTTGGCATAGTCAAATCATCCCAAGATAGGTTCCACAGCTCCCACTTGGGTTGCATCATTCCTTATTCATTCTAGGTTGGGAAGTCCTAGAGATCACGACCTTCCTCAAGCCAAAGAGTCCAATGATATTCCTTCTTCTGGTAGGATTGTGTGTCTTCACTTATGATAAGTTTTAATTTTATTCTATACTTGTATAGGTTGTTCATGTTGACCTCAATTTTTCTTTGGTAGCAATGTGGTCTTGGGCAGCCATATGTCGCTCTGAGGAACCTTGGCAATCAAGTCAGCCCTAGGAAAAGTCTAATAAATCTTTAGACTTGCGAGCTTTGTCCGTGTTTCCATCCCAACTTCTTCAACAAAAATTCCTGCTCCAAAGCCCTCGAAGGTCATTTTGGCTCCCCCCAGGTCTAAAAATTTTACGATGGCTAATAGGACTCGAAGTGCCCTCAAGAAAAGGAGGGTAGAGATTACACCGAGTTCCCCTCAACCTTCAAAAACTATTTCTATTTCTGATTCACCTTCTCCTTTGCTTGGCCAAAAGGAGAAGGTCTTTGCTGCTGCTGTTACCAAGGGCAAGGGTCAGGCGACCTTTGAGAAAGAGGTGGTGTTCAATGGTTGTGCCTCTTATGAGTTCGTTGAGACCATAAGGAGAATAGGTAAGGAATTTTTGTCTTTGTAGTTTGGAGAGGAGGTCACAAGGTGGGTGTTGGGCTGGACAAGTTTGCTACTTCTCTACAGTTTGCTGTAAGTGTTCTTGACCTTTCTTCTTTGCTTTCATCATTTCATTCATCTTTCTATACCTTACCTACTGATTTCCTTCTCCTTTCTTTTGTTCTTAATTTTCCCTTGTAGAGCCATGTTTTTTTTTTTATCTAAATATAAAAGTGTATAAGATAGATCAAAATACTCAGGCATACCCGAGGGGCATATATACGGGAACTCTAGATATAACTATGTGCCCATACCAAAGGAGGACAAGACATTGGGATACAAGGCATACATAACCCTGTA
Source organism: Parsonsia alboflavescens (assembly GCA_028571225.1). Lineage (NCBI taxonomy): Eukaryota > Viridiplantae > Streptophyta > Magnoliopsida > Gentianales > Apocynaceae > Parsonsia > Parsonsia alboflavescens. The sequence continues at coordinate 29,177 of JAOXNR010000031.1, forward strand.
TACTTGTGTCTTAACCCTAAAGCATGTATCATCTACATTGGCCATAAAAAATGACCTTATTTCTAGTTCTCCAAATGTAATAGACCGTGATGAGCAGCCCTAGCAGTTGGAACTTGGGTTGCCACATTGTCCCGCGTGCCTCTTTCCTTAGCCATTTGATGGCAGCCTGTAGCATCGACATCTGCCTTGTGATACGAATCCAGACCTTCAGTTCCTACCATACTACCTGCGTGAATTGGCATGCAAAAAAGAGGTGCTGGTGTGACTCCTGGCTCCACTGGCAACGATAGTAAGTCATGTCCAGTTCCAGAAATGGGAGTCTGTCTTTAGTAGACAGTCATCCTTGTATTGCTAGCCACATCGTGAAAGAGAGCCTAGGTGGTGCCTAAGCTCTCCAAATAACCGAACCCCGAATCAATCGAGGTTTGCGTGGACTTAGCTCCTTATATGCCTCGTTGGTGTTGTATCGGCCCCTACCGATCCAACTCTGCATCCTCATGACAACTACTTTCGAGGATCCCTCACGTAGCACAAGCACGTCCCTGATTTCTAGAAGTCTCTTCCAAAGCGCAGATTCAACCTTCCTCTTAGTTACACTCCAAATGTTAGATGAGCTAATGTAGTAGTGATGGAGCCATTTAACCCACAGTGTGTCTTTCTTGGAATGTACATTCCATCTAGTTTTAGCAAGTAGGGAGTGGTTCCAAATTCTCAAGTCGCTAAACCCCAATCCTCCCTCCTCCTTTAGGAAGCATAACTCCTTCCAAGCCACTAGTGCTCTGCCTTTGTTGCAAAAGAAATTCTTACAGAGCGCTACTATATTGTCCATGACCGTGCTAGGCATTAAAGTATGCTTAGCCAAAAACATGCCATCCCTTGTGACACACTTTTCACCGGTTCATAGGATAAGCTAGTGTTCTTCCAAGCTATGATATGCTTGTTATCTGATCCAGAAAGCATTTGTAATGCTCTACCTTTTGTCGTGCTGGGGCTGATGTAACACCCAAGTATCTACACGCCATGATGCTAATGGAGAAGCCTGTGTAGTCTAAGATTTCTTCTAACTCACCTTGCGGAATGCCGATTGCAAATACCCTGGACTTCAAAGGATTAGCCAGCAGCTCGGATACTTCCTTGAATTCCCATAAGCAGTCCACCACTACCTTTATTGAAGTCACATCCCCCCGAACAAACACTAATAGGTCGTCGGCATATTAGAAGTGCATTAACTTAAGATGCCTACACTTAGGGTGGAAGTTATATTTCATGTCTTGTGTAGCCATCTTCAATGATCTAGAAAGATATACCAAGCAAATGGTAAAAAGGTAGGGAGATAGAGGGTCACCTTAGTGGAGTCCCTGTTGCCCTTTGAAGAACCCATAGAGCGAACCATTTACTTGCATCGAAAAGGATGTAGTAGTCACGCACTCCGTCACCCACTCCACAAATCTTTCGTGGAAGCAGAGCCCCTTCAAGGCCTCATGTAGGAATTTCCATGATATAGTATCATAGACCTTCTTCAAGTCAATTTTAAGGGCACACCTAGGAGAAACCCATTTATGGTTGTATTGTAAGACAAGCTCCTGAACTAGGTAAACATTCTCCAAAATGTTTTTACCAATTGCTCCTAGAATCATGAAATTTCCATGTTCGAAGACATCTTGCCATGATCGACCTATAATCCATCATCGCAACGTTCCAGTGAGCTTCTAAGGTCGCGATGAGTTTTTTGGAGGTTGCAATGAGTGATTTAAGTCTCATAATATTGATCAAATGTTATTTGAGATCTAATCGTGACATAGATGGTTTACGAGAAAGGTTGGTGCTCATTAGTTTGTAGCTTGAGGTCTAGTGCAATCTTTCTTTAGCTCGCAGTAAGTTAATGACCTAAGAGGGCAGTGGTTCAAGAAGTTGCTAACCACTTTCCTTTTAATATTAATTTGAATTCTTTGTATTTATTTCAATATTTAAGTTATCTGGATCATCTCCATTTTAACTATTAGTATCAAATTTGCCCACCTAATTCACGTGACGAGTGGTGGAATGTTTTTCATTGCAATGAGTTTTAATCAATTTTAAAATCTTGTTATATTTATTGTAAGGAGATCTGTTGAATTTTAGATAAAAATTTAGATACTAAACACGATCTTTAAAATTAAAAAGTTACTATAAAATTAAGATAAAAATATGTTTATTTCAGATAGTGAGTATTGACTTTTAATTATAAAAAAGAAATGAAAAATTATAAACAGATATTTTAACTTACGGTTACATGGTTGGCTGGAGGCACCCACGTTGATGAAAGGACTTGCGGTTTTCAAGTCTCGTGATGTGTCATGGTCCAAAAAACAATGACTTTCTTGGCCACCCAAAATAATTAGGAACACTTCCAATATCTTTCGGTTCGGTTTTCTTTTGCCTGGGTAATTGGCTAATTGATTTGTTAACAAACTAAAGCCTTCCGTTCATATTGAAACAGCTTACTGAGAATCTGGGAATTATATAAAACCAATTTTGTTTTCCAGCCTTGCATACATGATACATTCAAGGGACATCATGGGGGAAAAAAATATATATATATATTGCCCCACCACAACTTGAAACCACCTAAGCACAATGGTCTTCTAGCACGCTTCAATGAAAGCCTAGAGGAACCCAAATATTTTTTTAAAAAAAATTAAAACAACCCCCCAAAAAATACCATCCCAATCTAGAATCTTTTACCAAGAATTATGCCAACAATTATGGAAACCAGTGCAACTCCCAAAATGAATTTCAACGTCATTGCAGGAGATTCCTCATTGGATTGTGTACGTGCCTCCGAAGACAAGGTTTGTGTGGAAGATGCCTCAGTCTTTTTCTTACCCTTTCTCTTGGATGGACTTGAGACCCCGGATCCAATGTCTCCGGATTTAACTTCAGTAACATCTCTAGATCTAATGATAATGCTTTCATCACCCTGCAGTAATGTCATTTATTTATTTCTGAACCTTTAGTGTATCTTTGAAACTAATGTATTCTGATCAAGGATCACAGAAAGTATTCTAACCTTCTCTTTGGATTTAGCATCAGCTATCTGTAATTTCTGCTCTAGCTCTTTTACTTGATTTTGTAGAAATTGGACTTGTTTACTCTTAGCTTCAAACTCCTCAAACAAATGTTTTGAAGCAGCTTCTCTTTCCAAATCCTTTTGAGAGACTTTCTCCTTCTGATCAGTAGCAAAGAAAAATACAAAACACCACCCATAATGAAACCAATTTCTGCAGATGCATATATGAAAGACAACATCCATATTTTTGTGATTTTGTCCACTGGGAAAAAAGTGTATATATATATATATGTTATGGAGAGCATTGGAGTTCACTCTACATAGCTCTTCCATGTATATTCATGTGGAGATGACCATGCATTGGCACTCTGTATGGTGAACACCATTGCTCTTCATAGCATCTCTCTATAATATGTATGTATACATAATACGTACAACTTCAGAAAAAGGAACTAAAATTCAGTAGAATGTTTCTTTTGTCATTTTATTTTCAGGAATTGGATGACCACCCTGAGTGGAGAGTAAGATATAAGTACCTGCTCAGCGGAGGTACTTTGGGCAAGCTCCAACTCCCTCTGGAGTTGCAACACTTCTTCTTTAGTCCTAGCTTCAGCAACTGTTAATTGTTCTTCCAATTCTTTTAGACGATCTTGCAACACGGACTTTTGGCCAACCTCATCCCGGAGATTCTCTAGCATACTTTTCAAAACATCTTCACTAGATTTCTGCTCTTCCAATTTTTCTTGTAGAGATGTTATCACATCCTGAAGCTCTTTCTTGGAATTCTGATATGTTTCACTGAGTATGTTGTTTTCTTTTGTAACAGAAGATATCTGTCGGTTAAAGAGATTAGAAAAATTTCAAAAGAAACAAACCACCCTTGAACTATTGTTATATTCTTGAGATGGAAAGGCAGTACTAACCTGAGATTGTAGCCTCTCGCCTTCTGAAGCTAGCTGTTGTGTCAAGGTTTCTATAGTTTCCTTTGCAGAGTGAAGCTCCTCAATTGCTTCAGCCCTCTCAGAAAGGACGGCTGACAATCTTGTTTCCAGATCATTCACCTTGGATTCATATGAAGCCAGCTCTTGGGTAAGCTTTGCATTTGCTTCAAGTAGCTTTTCAGTATCCTCTCGAGACTGAGTAAAGTTGGCCCGCAATTCTTCAATGCTGCTCTCCAGATCCTTCAGTCTTGCAAGTGTTTGTTCAAGTTCCACTCTCCGACATTCTGCTGTTGCAAATGCTTCCTGAGCTTTTTGTTCTTGTGCTTTGATCTGTCCTTCAAGTGCATTTAACTTCTCAATTAATTCTTTTGCTTCTGAATCTCGGCAGGCAAATTTCTGGATTGCTTCCTGCAACTGCGCTTCTGTTTCTGAAATTCTTGATTCAGCAGCAAACTGAAGTTCGGAGGCTCTCGAATGGTGTTCTGTTAATTCCGTGATGGTACACAAGTGTGAAGCAAGTTGTTGAGTTACAGCTTCCTTTTCGGCAGAAATCAAATTTAAATGTTCTTCAAGTTCATTGACCTTAGACTTAAGCTGCATATTTGTCTCGGCTAACAGTTCATTCTCGGAAACAAATTGAGAGGATTTGTTTTCAGCTTCAACCACCTTTCTGCTGAGGTCCTCATTGGTAGTTTCGGAAGAAGCCAACTTCAATAGAATCTGATCCAGTTCTTCTTTGACGGCAACAGATCTGTCATTGGATTCAGTCAATTGCCATTTGTAACTCTTAATTTGATCCTCCAGCACTTTCAGTTTTTCATACAATGATTTCACCTCAGAGTCTTTACTTGTGAAATTAGCAATTGCTTCTTGAAGTTTTGATTCTGAATCCTTTGATACGCTCTCATGTAAAGATTCAAGCTCTAAACTTCTAGCTTTTGCATGGTCCAGTAGTGTTCCTTGATTCTCCAGGTGCTCTTCAGCAGCTTTGAGCCTCTCCATAACTTCACTTTCTCTCCTTCCAGCAATCTCAAGATTATACTCGATCCGTTCCAATTTTTCTTGAGTAATATTCAGTTCATTGCGTAAAACTTCAAGAAGGCCTTCTGTTTCAGCAAGCTTTTTGATCAAAGTTCTGCATTCTTCCTCTAAATTTTTCTTCTCTTCTGTTTCTTCATTTAAACATTGTTGCAATTCCCTTTCCTTCTCATTAGCCATTTGTAGGGAAACCTCTGCACTTGATGCCTTGGAATGGTGTGCCTGGAGTTCTGTTTCAAGCTCAGATACCTTGTCAGACCATTTCTTACATTCTGACTCTGCATCCTGACATTTGTTCTCTAACGTGCTTATTTGTTCTTCAAGCTCCTGAATCCTATACTTCTCTGTTTCAAGCAGCAGCTCCAACTCACTCAACTTTTTTCCATCATCCTCTGCTTTAGAATGAAACACCTGCATCAGACCTTCAAGCTCAAGGCTGCGCTGATGCATACTGTTAGCCGACCCCTTATGGTCGGCACACTGCTCCATGGCATTTTTTAATTCCAACTCAAGCTCTGAATTTCTGTCTGTTGATTGGACCAGGTCAGATTCTAGTTTAGCCAACTTATCCTGGTATCCTTGAGATTGACTAATTAGTTGAGTCTTTTCTTCCACAAAATTTTCAATTGTGGCATTCAGTTCTAAAATTTTCTGAGAATATCCACTCAATCCTCTTTCAGCCTCGCTACATCTTAATTCCACCAGACTCAGTTCTTGTTCTAGCTCCAATTTCCTTTGCTCAGTAGCAATATATTGTGTCTCAAGTTCTCTCAGTTTTGACTTTGCATCATCTTCAGCCGCATTACAGGTTCGTATTATTTCCTCAAGCTCGAGATTCTTTCTGTTAGCAGTATCAACTGCATATACAGATTCTTGATGAACCTCTTCCAGAGATTTCAGCTTCTGTTCTATCTCCGCACTGTTAGCCAGAGCTTGAGACAAGAGAGAATTTGATTTGGAAAAGTTTTCGTCTGAATGCTGCAACTTAGCCTCAAGATCATTGCATAACTCTTTTATCTGGGTTGTATTACTAGTCAAATCAGTGACTACAGCTTCAAGTTGTTCTTTCTCCTTCGATACTTTGGTTAGCTCTTCTTGCAATATTGATACCTGCTGTTCATGGTTTTTCAAAGTTGCTTCGGCATGTTCTTTTATGCTTACTTCCTCCTGTAACTTCAAATTGATAATCTCCAAGTCCGACTCTTTTGATCGGAGAGTCTCTTTTGTTGATGAAAGCAGGTTCCCAAGAACTGATTTATCTTCTCTTAGTTGAGATTCGTAAGCCCTTTTTAGGTCCAATTCTTGAGTAAGTTCATGTACAAGAGATTTTTTTGAAGTTAGCTTCACTTCCATTTCCTGAACTTGTGATTTTGAGAGCAATAGCTCCCCTCGAACTTTAGAGAGCTCAGCAGCAGAACCTCTGAGAGCATCTTCAATTTTCTGATTTTCAGAAACTTTCTCGAACACGTCTTTAGTCTCTTCACGTAAAGAAGCCATTTGGGCTTCCATTTCTTTTGCACTTTGTATAGCAACTTCTAGGGACCTCTCAAACTCTGAAGCCCTTTTTGCCTCGGATTCAGCACGGGAACCACTTTCCCTGTGCAACTCCTCAAACTTGAGGGCCTCACTAGCAGATGCTTGTAGCTCTTGCTCAAGTTTTTGCATCCTCCTTTTTGAGTTCTCAAACTCGAGGTTGAGGGAAGTGAATGATTCCCTTGATTGGGTTAACTCCTTGTGCTTTGTTTCCTGTTCTTGAAGTGCCTCCTGCAAAGCGTTGATCTGAGTGCTGTATCTTTCTTCTGCTTCTACAATCTGTTGCTGCAATATCTGGTGATTTAGTTCCAGCTCTTGATACTTTTTTGCCGTTTCTTTCAGCGTCTCCTCTGTATGTGATAGTTGATATTTCAATTGCTCATTATGCGATTCAGAATCCTTTAGAGATCCTGTTAGTTTTTCCAATTCAAGTTCAAGTTCTCTGGCCTTCTCTTGCGTTTCCAGTAACTCCCTACTTGCAAATAAAATGCTTGTATTCTGCTCCTTGTGGGTACCAGTGGCATCTTCGGAAGCCAATGTTTCAGCCGCATGAGAATCATTCTTTCCTTCAAATTGTTCCTTCTCTACTTTAATGAATTCTCCATCGAGGTTATTTTCTTCTTCTTCCTTTCGACCTCCCTTCTCCACTATGGGCTCCTGTAAGAAAGTTTTGGAATTGATACATATTACTTGAGAAATATAATTAAGCTTAGTAACAGAAATTTGCAACTTTTTGAGAGTCCTGAAAAACTGAATACTAGGCTATTATGTGAAGCGAAAATAAAAGTTTAGTAAAAAAATTTCTTCAGTACTGGGAATTGCACTCGGTGTCAAGGTAAAGCCTAATAAGATTTGGTTAACGTTCCACACATCGATCTTATGTTTCCTATTAGGCTGTGGTAAGCAAATGTTAGGTCCAAAGTATAAACTAAACAAAAAATCATATGTACCTTGTAGGACTTACTTTGCTCAATTTCAGTCACAAAATCTATGCCCTTATGTATGGAGCATGTCCATATAAGAGTTTGGCCTATATCAATGATCTTATGTATTGCATAATTGAAAAGGGTTTATTCGAACAAACTTTAAACCATGAGAATTTGGACAAGAAATTAGTACTTTTTATAATTGAATAAATGGATGTGATATATAATAGTACAACAAAATAATGATATGCAATTGACAGAAAAATAAAGCCAACATAATTAAGAAAATTACATCCATCAAAATAATCTCGAGGAATTGTAGATACGGGTCAGCTTAGTTTGACTCTAATCTCGAGGAATAGAAATTTTAGAGACCTTATCAAACTAGCTTCGATGCCTAAAAGGACCATTAGAAGTCTAAGTCGTCCAACCCTTTAAGGGCTAAGAGCAAACAGGTTCAAAAGAAACACACATACTTCTTCAATCGCTTTTTATAAGTTAACTATTTTATTAAAATAAAGTTTTTTTTTTCTTTTTCTCAAATCCTTTAGTTTTTATTCTAATCAAACTAATAACAATAATTAAAGAAAAAAGAGAGAGACAAGGTAACATGGTAAAAATAAATGGTAAAATACTTACTAACAATAATGATTTATTGTGATAGTGAAAGTGAGTTCAAATAACTTATAAATAAGGACGGAAGAAGTATATATTAGAAATATAATTACAAAAATTATAAGAAATATCATAGTAGTAGAGTTTTAAAAAAAGAAATCAAGTTATAGTTATTAAAAATTTTGGCTAGATAAGAGAAAAATAATTTTCAATGAAAATCAATAATAAAAAACTAAATAATAATAAACAAATTATATTCTAAAATGGTATAATTAAACTAATAATTCTAAATTTCTATTCAAAGAAATAAATTATCAATAAACATAACTAATTTAAAAAAAATTAAAAATAAACTAACATTTCAAACTAATAATAAAATAATAACAATTTCAATATAATATATTATTGATTAAAAAAAGCCATTTACCACTTGCCCGCCCGAATCCCCGATGCCATTGGTCCCAAAAGGTCGAGCAAAATGTCCACTATCAAATTGAACTATAAATTTTACAATTTAATCCTTCAAAATTATGGACCAGGCTGAACCAGCTTCACAGGCCAAGCCATTGACACCTTTGACCAAAACTTAGCTTTGACCTTTTTTTTTAACAGATAAACTAAAACAATTATTATGGAGGCAAGTTGATATTCAACTATAGTAATATGGTACAAGGTTTAAGAAATGTGGGCTGATTGATTTTGAGTGATGCATCGTTAAGTAGTTACCATTAGGTTTAAGGAAACGTTCGAGTCAAAAACAAAAACATCATAATAATTTTTTTCATCACTAAATATAAGTTTTTAGTCATTATTTTTGTAAAAATTTAGGTAACTCTTTTTTCTTTTAAAATGTCCTTTCATCATCTTTTCAAAAGTTTAAATATCATATAATTAAATATCTAATTAATAATAATAATAATAATAATTTAAAATCAATAATAAAAAATATTAATTAAAATAATTTATATTTAGTGATAGTAAAATTGCTAGAAAGCACCTGAAGTGATCCAACTGTAACTGTTGTTTCGATATCTTCATCGACCTTCTTTTTGTGCATTTCCGGGTGGGCTACAGCCGTCGAAGCCGCTGAACCTGCCGCCGCCGCTGCCGTGTCTTGCTCCATACTAGCCTAAGGTAGTCTGCCAAACAGTACAAGTACAAAACACGGATGGCATGAGAAGGAATAGAAAGTTGTGTTTAGTTTATTTTATGTATTTCTTCGATGCATGGTCACTCAGAGCAACTAAAAGATGCCCAGAGGATAAATAAAATAAGGAGACACCCTTATCAACTGAAGAGAGGTGTCCAGAAGGACTTTAAGCTCACAGCAAGCAATCGGTGCAAAATAATGCACACATGCCTCGACCTAAAAAAGTTGGAGAGAGAGTATCCGATGGATCCGACGGGTAGATCATTAGGTGAGTTAGGCGATTGTTTAAGGTTTCAATTTAGGACAGTCTCAAAGTAATATTATTATATAAATATTATATAATATTTTTATTAATTAAATAATATAAAAAATAATAAACAAATATAAAAAGAAGTATAATTCTTTTTAAGTTTTATCATTCTTTTACTGTAATTATTCTATTTTCGAGGGAAACTATAGGGTATACTTCTTATCTCAAAAGAAAATTAATGCTAAATGTGGTTAATAAACAACAACAAAAAAAAAAAATCCTATTCCCAATGAAAGTTAAGGTTAAAAAGTGTCTAAAAAGGAAAAAAGACTTTTATATTTCTTTCTCTCTCCTTTTTCATGTATCCAAAACTAATTCTCTTTCCTATTTTTCTATTTCTTTACTATAATTCTTCATTGATTTACAAATAAATTGTTTAAAGTTAAGGATTGCGAGATAATATTCAAATCTATATTACTCTAATCAAGTTTCATTTTTTATAACCGTTATACTCTCTCCATCTGAGAATAAATGTCTCATATTTCATTTTCGATTGTCCGAAATTGAATATCTCATTTTCTAAACTACATGCAAGTCAAAATGAGACATTCAATTCCACATGAAAGAAGTATTATTTTTCCTTTTATTTATTTTTCTTTTCTTTATTTTATTAATTGATATAGTAATTTCATAATATTTAAATTTTATTTGTTGATTATTTTAATATTTTATTTTGTTGATTATTTTGTTTAAATTATTTAGTTTTTTGTTATTTTAACTTTTTTGTGAATAATATGTCAAATAGGGAATATGAAAGTGGTTATAAAAAATTTAAAAAGAAGAGAAGAGTAAAAAAACTATAATAAATGATTTTACAAACTAAAAAACTCAAAATATGAAAAATACAGATATTATAAGGCTCCTTCCTAATTCTCTCTTAAGGCATCGCACAACCAATTGGATCCACAACATTTATTATGGAAGTTTTTGAATTTTTTTTTCTTTCTTTACTTCACTAAAAAAAAATGATCACTTTTCCCCCCTTTTTTTTTCTTGAATAACATTATATTTCTTTATTTTTTAAAAACACTTAAAAAAAAAAATCAATCCTTTTTTATTTTAACTACAGATTCTTCTGTTTTTTTTTCTTTTTTAAAATTTTTTTAAAGAATACAATATTTATTCTCTTTATTAAAAATTAATTTTCTAATTACAAGATAATTTTTTACTTCTAAAAATTTATGTTAAAAAAAATCATGGAATTTAAAAATAGTTTACATTATATTTTTACTTTCATTTAATCGTTTTATTTTAACCATAATGATTATTATTTTTAATTTGTATTTCGATTTTATAAATTATGTACCATATCCTTCAATGATAAAATTTTAAAAGTTTATTAATTTTTGTTCGTTCATAAAAATTAATTAATTTTATAATAATTAAATAATTTACCATATTAATTTAAAAAATATCTCTTTTTAATAATAAATTAAATGTAAAAAATAAATAACTTAATGATTTATAACAAACTGAATTGACAGATAAAAAGCAGAATGATTAAAGGATGATGTGCATGATAGAAATGTGTCCTAAAATGAATCTATGACAGATAAGACATACTTTTAAAAGGATGCACTTCGAGATACCTAATGATCTAATGCATATCCATCACTAATTTGGTAGGGAAAAAACAAATACCGAATTGTTTCTTTGTAGAATGTTCCCCCGACCCACGCATCACACCAGGCATATAATTATGCTCATTTTTTCAGAAGATTTTATATTGAATTCCAAAATATTGTAGGAAACATGTAAATTACAATGCAAGTACACATTATCTTTCCTTACAATATACTCCTCCCATTTTAAAATGATTATTCCCTCCGTTTAAAAAAGAATGTCATTTAAGGAAGAGAGTCTGGATTTAAAATGACTGTCGTTTACCAATTTAATAAAAAAAAATTGATTTTTCAATGCAATTAACTATACTACACTACACATCCAAAAAAAATAACTAATCAAATAAAGAAGAGAGGAGAGAAAAGGAAAGAGAAAATAAAGGAAGGAAGAGAAAAGAGGATTTGGGGGTGGGCCTAATTTAAGGTAAATTAAAGAAAAGCAAACTTATCTTTAAATACTGTTATAATTATCTTAATTCTAGTAAAAATCCTTAAGACATTGTTTTTGAAACGGACAACGTATCTCTTAAAGAGGAAAATTTTGTTTCAAAATAATAATTGTTTGCGCATTCCAAGACAAAAAAGTAGTATAATTGAATACCTCTTCTACTCTTTTTTATTAATTTTCCTTTTACCTCTTCAGAACTAATTTATTATTTTATTATTTTCAATAACTAACCAACTAATGATAAAGATGAGAGAGAAGAAAAGTACAACGTAATATGAGTGACAATATTATTTATAAAAGAAAAGTAATTGATTACCTTAATTTTTTCAAAAAAATATCAAATAATAATTATTTTGAAATGGAAGAAGTAAAAAATAATAGGGTTTTTTAAATCAAAATATCCAGAAAAAAATTAGAATGACTGTTACATAATTTAGATAAAATAATTTTCCAGAATAACAGTAAAAAATGTCAATATTTATTAAATTTTCCAAAAAAATTAAGACTAAAACAAAAATGGAAAAAAAAAAAAGAGTAGCTATATGACTGGAAACGGTAAAACCCTTTTCACTCAAGTCTTCATCGACCGATACCATATGGTGGTACAAATTGAAATGATCCTTCAGAGATGGCCTTGACATGTAAATTGAAATGACCCCTTTAAAGATTATTATATAGAGTTTATGGTAACAGGAGTTCAACCCTCAAAAAATAAAATGTGTATATTTAATTTTATTTGAAATTTTAGAAATGATAATATGGGAAGTATACAACCAAGAAGTCCCTTCGGGACATCCCAATGGGTGGAGTGACAAGCTCACAGATTATATGTCTTTGAATCCCACCAATACCCTTCTGGATAAGCAGAATATTTAGATGCATGAAAACTGATAAAAAAAAAAAATATATACAACCAAGAACACCTTCTACTAAATTTACCCACTTTTTCTCATCACTTCGTTTACCCAAATTTATCATTCATTTTTTATTCTATACTCATTTTGAATGTTTATAAGTCTTAAGACATCACAACATGCCAGATTTTCATGAACCAGCATAACTTTTATGCCAATTTTTGAAAAAGCAGCATTACTTTTATGCCCGGTATTTCCAACTTCATCTTCAACTCTCCAATTACCATTTTCACAGTTTCGATAACTGTTTTCAATTTAAATCCACCTAAATAAACCTCTAAATAATAATTTATGATAACCCATCTATAAACAAGTAAAAAACAATTCAAATTTTGAAACACTCAAATGGATATATGTAATATTAATCGTAAACATGGAAACAACAAACAAACTCATATGAATCTACTGCAATAAAATTGAGAATGATGTCAAAGTGAATTTTTAAGTGTATAAACAATATATATATATATATATATATATATATATATATATATATATTTATATGGGTAATGCTATAGAGTGCACTATATATTATCACCATATGAAATGTACTATTAAATCTTT
>JAOXNR010000031.1:42386-68959 GCA_028571225.1 Parsonsia alboflavescens
ATTGGCATCTAATAAAGTTTTGGTTCGAGGACCACTGCTTTGTTCTCAGAGGTCTTTTATGCTTTATCAACATGCCTTCACCCTCCTCAAATGATCTCCTAGGGGTCCTCGTCCTTCTTTGCAGACCCTCATATCCTATTACCTAGGAATCCCTATTTTTGGTGTCTCTACTTTGGTTACCTGCTTCTTGTAAGTGCTCCATCTGGCTTGCATTTTTCTCCCTTGTCAAATCCCCCGTTTTTAGAACCATTATTCGTTCGAGAGGTAAAAATAGAGTGGCCGTCAAAAGAAGAGTGAACCACTGCTTCGACCCTTGCCAACCTTTTCATCTCAAGACAGCAACCGGTGAGACTTCTAGTTTGTCCCATCTCTCTTTTTTGAGTGGTATCCCCAGAGTTGTAAGGTTTGTTTTCAAGATTTGGATAATTGCTTGGATTGTTTGGTTAATATGTTACAGCTTTTGTTTCTGGCATCTCTTGAACTTTAGATTGTGGTTTGCTTCAAACTTTCATACTTGCTGGCACTACATTTCCTGTAGTATTTTCAGTTTTCTTCAGCCCACCCAACATTTTAGCCAAGTGGATATTAGCTTTTTCATGAGAGGAAAGAACAGAGAGGCTGTCAAAAATCGAACGATCTTTTTCTCTTTGTTTCCAGCCTACCCATGTAAATCTCAGACAGCATCCAGTGAGATATCCATTTCTCTTTGGAGTGTTGACCCCAGAATAGTGAGGTGTATCTGTTACTGTCATGTTTGGCTGACTGCATGTTTGCTTATTTCCTGCAATATACATTTTGAGTTGACCCTACATGGTTTTGTGTATCTCTGCTGCGATACTATTCCCATACTCGCATCATTGGGAAATTATGGGCAATCTTCATGGGATTACTTCGTGCTTCCAGCTGTGGACTTTAATATTATTTGGGTTTATGCCTGTGAACGTACTGACCTGCACTTCCATAATTTGTTTTGGTGGTTCGTTATACTACTGTACTCTTGGAAGGTTTTCTGGTTCCTATCAAGACTTCTTCTGGTTTGGAGAGGCAGCTTCAAGAATTTTGGAGCTGGGACATGATGATGATATTAGATAATTATCACCTGGAGTTTGGCTGCTTTTTTGCTTTAGGGCATTTAACTGCTGCAAATTTGATTCATCAATGGGAAGGGGTTAATTTTTTCCACTGGCCAACTACCTGGAATGAGATGGAAACCATTTGGAGCTGCTTGCTGTCTTTCAGTTTAGGCAATGGTTTCAAGCTTTTTGGGTGTTTGTTTCATTTGGTATATGGGAAGTTGCTGATCATTCTTGTGCCTACTACCAGTGAAAAGAATTGGCCTTGTACTTGTTTACTTTGGCAAGGATACTCTCGGGAGGACAGTTTTGCACCGCTTCTGTTACAGCTGCACACCTCAGGCTTCTATGGGATGTGGATATGGAATAATTTATATTGGACTAGCTGGGACTCTTTGGACGGTGCTTACAAGCTTTTTCGGTACTTTGGCCTTTGGAGCTGCATTTTGTTGGTATGGAATTTATAGCATTCCACATGGGTATGTTTCCTTATTTGGAAACATGGATATGTGATGACTAAAAGCTTGGAATTTTTTGTTGGGAGTCATGTGCTTGGAACCGTGGGGTCAAGTGATGGTCCATGGATATATTATGGTCATAAGCTTTTGTACAGATTTGTATTCCAACTTGCTCGAATTTTGTACAGTTTTGTTTGCAAACTTGCTGGAACTTTGGGGAATTTAATTGCTGCATATTTGCTCATTATCTGGACTGAGGTGGAAACCATTGGGAGTTGCTTGGTTTGGGCAGTGGTAATCATGGTTAGTGCGGTGGTTTTGCTGAAATATATCATCTTTCCACATGATTATACTTGCTGGAATTTTTTGCTACAAGTTGGAGCAGTAATGAATATTCCATTATGGTGGGACCGTGTGCATGAATTGGTGTTGCAGATCTAACGTTTTCCTCACATTCGCATGGTGCTTGATAGACTTGATTTTTTGGACAGCTTTTGGATCCTAAGCACAAGCTTTTGCTGCTTCGGATTCTATTTTTGCTTATGCGCTTTGGGCCAACCCATTGCTCATGCAACAACTTCGGCTAACATATTAACTACATTTTTTGGACTCATCAAAATTCTCGGCCACATGGTTTTCATAGGCTATCACATTTTTGGACTTCCACAAGAGCTTTTACATTTGGATACATGGGAAGCTAAAATCGACTCAAGTCATTTCTTGATCTATGTATTTTTATGTAAAAACTTTAAGCTTCTTGTTTCTCTTTTTGAACTTAGCATGTTAGTTCTACAACTTCTTGTATATCTTAACTCTTTTGAGCCTTCAAGGCTTTTCATGTAACTTTATTTCAAGTAATAGAAAGGGTGCGGAACCAATAATACCTCCTTTGCCAAAAAAAAAAAAAAAACCCAAACCCCAAACCCTAAACCCTAAACCCTAAACCCTAAACCCTAAACCCTAAACCCCAAACCCCAAACCCTAAAACCCTAAACCCCTAAACCCTAAACCCCAAACCCTAAAACCCCAAACCCTAAAACCCCAAACCCTAAACCCTCAATCAGTGATAACTTGAATGGTGCTGAGAGGCAAGCGAAAAGAGTTGAAGTATAGTAGAAGTTCTTATTCGGCAAACCATCACTCGACACCATCCGGAAATCATTCTAAACAATAGGGCTCAAGGGAGAATATACTATCACCTTGATTGATGCAAGGCACATTCTGATTAGAGTTTCTCATGAGGATGACTACTACCGATCATGGCTGAAGGGAGTATGGATGCTTAATGGCATTTCGATGAGGGTGCTTAAGTGTACGCCTCAATTCCATGTAAAAGAAAAACCATCTACCATTCCGGCATAGATTTCCTTTCCCGACCTTCCCATTCACTTTTTCAAGAAGGAAATTCTGCATTCTTTTGCTTCAGTCATTGGGAAGCCTTTAAAGGTTGATGTTCCCACAGCGAATATGTCAAGATCGAACGTAGCCCGGGTGAGCATGGAACTCGATCTACTATGTACTTTACCACACCGAACTTGGATAAATTAGGTGGACTCAAGCTTTTGGCAACCAATCACATATGAACACAAGCTACATTATTGTTCTTTCTGCAAAAAAATTGGCCACTCTCAAGAATCATGTCATGCGAAAAACTTGAACTTGAAGGAAAAGAAGGCCCCAGCCACCCCAGCAACCTCTCGGGTAACTTAACCAAACCCAACAGTGAGGAATTTGCAGGTGCGAAAAATCATTGAAATGGATACTATAGACCCGACTCTACTGCAGTCCGTGCAACAGAAGAATACTCACAATTAAGGGAAAGGAAGCAAAGGTTCAAGTGCAGTAGCAAAACACCCCAGCAGAGGGAAAAGAAGCAGAGATTCAGGTGCAGCATGTCAGTTCAAATTCAGAAGTCTCAACTCGTGAACTCAATGCATTGACAGGAAACTCAGTGGAGGTGAGGCCATCTCTCGATGATGGCCTGGTATTGGGTAAAAAAAATCCAGTACAGGATGATGCACAAGTTGGACAGCAATCTAAAGCAACAAAGCAGCTAATAGAGGTTCCAGCAAATCAGAATGTTCCAGTAGTTGCCATGAATTCTGCATAATTAAGAAACCCTCATTCTAGCATATCAGGGGATTCTACCTCGGACCAAGACACGATAAATCCAATCCAGGGATATCTACAGGAGGAAGTTCCAAAGACAAGTGATGTTCAATTTGCCCCACCCAATGCTGTTAGGAGGAAGAAGAACATTCCTCCTTCAAATATGGTCACCCGACAACAATCTCGATGTAGCTCCTCCTCCAATCAATCGATATGAAGAAACTCTTAATCTTTAATATAAGATGAATAGGTAACTCATCCTCATTGGAAAAGCTGAAATCTCATGCCCTGCATTATAAGCCTAATATAATTGCACTTTTGGAACCTATGGTTAATTCTTCTAAAATTGCTTCGTACGAATATAAGCTTAAGTTGCCACATTATTATTCTAATGCGAATGGAAAAATTTAGCTATTTTGGTGTGCTGAATTGACGATCTCAGTGGTAAGGGACACCAATCAAATGTTGTCTTGCAAGGTTCAACGACATATGGGTTTGGATGGAGATTGTATCATGTCTTTTGTTTATGCTGCTTGTGACTATATTGCCCGACGATTGTTGTGGGCTGAGATGGCAGAAGTATCGACAACAGCTTCAGGGTCGTGGCTGGTTGGGGGTGATTTTAATGTGGTTAGGAGGTTGAAAGAAAGCGTAGGCTCCTCCCTGGCATTAAGACCAATTAGAGAGTTTAATGATAGCTTGGAGCATTGCAGTTTATTGGATTCATCATATGTGGGCACTAGCTATACGTGGTATAGACCCACTTTTCCTCAACTTTGGTGAAGATTGGATCGAGTATTGGTGAATGAAAGTTGGCAGAATACGTTTTACAGCATGGCTGCAGTTTATTGGATTCATCATATGTGGGCAGCAGCTATACATGGTATATACCCACTTTTCCTCCCCTTTGGCGAAGATTGGATCGAGTGTTGGTGAATGAGAATTGGCAGAATTCGATTTACAGCACGACTGTGGAGCATTTACCACGCATCCCTTCCGATCATTGTCCGCTTCTCATCTCCACAAACATGGCTGAAGCATCCGGACCACGAATTTTCTGCTTCCAATGCATGTGGCTCAAACCTAAGGGTTTTCGAGAGGTGGTAGAATCTTCTTGGTAGCAGCACGTGGATGGCGATGATATGCAACGGTTGGTTGGGAAATTGAGCAGATTGAAGATAAGACTCTGGGAATGGAATAAAGAGGTTTTTGGTAATGTAATGACAAATGTGCAATGGGCGGAGAGCTTGGTTTCCACGCTAGAAGAAGTATACATGGCAAAAACTTCTATAGAAAATCGTGAGTAGCTTCATAGAGCGAAGGCTGACTTGACCTTTCACTTGAAGAATCAAGAAGTATTTTGGAGTTAAAAATCTCGCATAAAATGGCTCCAAGAAGGGGAAGGGAACACAACATATTTTTCGACTTATTAGCATTCTAGGAAGGCTGCTCTTCAGATTCACAAAATCAAGGATAGAGAAGGGAATTGGCTTACGAGAATTGCAGGTCGTATTGACAAAAAAGAAATTGCACTGTAACCAAGTTTCCCGCCTCTTGGTTTCCAGTCTCAGTGCCTGTTCTAAAGCAAGTGCCAAAAAGAAGTTCTAGTGAAAGCTCGAAAGAAAGCTTTATTATCTCTAAGCAATAGGACTTGTGTATCCCGATGCGTATTCCGTAGGACAGGAAAGACAAGTATGGTAGAGAAGCAGTTTTCCCCCTCTAAATGAAGAACCTACGAATATTTAGGCTTATACTTCATCCCAACAGGTAAAGGCCTGAGGAGATCAAGCAGGAGGCAATGCAATTCTTCTCGGGGTTGTTGACAGAAGAAGTCGGCTGCCAGCAAGATCCACGGAAGTTCACAACTGCAATTTCGAAGGAAATCACTCAGGAAACAAACAAGGAAGTTTCGGCTCTACCAGATTTGGAGGAGGTTCGGGTTGCTGTTTTCAACTTGGATGGCGACTATGCAACTGGATTAGATGGCTTTCCAGAAAGTTTTTCACAGCCTTTTGGGACCTTATTAAATCAAATATGTCCGGGATTTCTGGTCAGGGGTACGAATGCCACAATATTTCATAGCAACACAGATTGTTCTCATTCCAAAGAAACACAATCCGTCATCTTTTGCTAACTTCCAACCAATTTGCCTTTGTAATTTTTCATCTAAGGTAATTGGGAAAGTACTTTCTTTACAACTTGCTAAGTTACTTCCCAATTTGGTTTGTCCAAATCAAGGGCAGGAACATATCTGATAATATTTTGTTGGCATCTAAATTAATTCATTCATTGAATAGAAAGTGTGTTGGTGGTAATATGATTTTAAAGCTTGATATGTTGAAAGCCTTCTTTTGGACGTGTTGGGGAAGTTTGGATTTAGCCGTCATTTTTTAAATCTCATATTCAACTACTTGGCATTTAATAAGTTCTCTGTGACAGTAAATGGGTAGTTATGTGATTTCTTTCCTTCCACCCCGTGGTTTTCGTCAAGGGGATCTCTTATCTCCTACTTTATTCATATTGGCTGCGGAAGTGCTTTTTCGAGGTTTGAATAGGCTATTGTATAATGGTGAAATGGGTGATTATATCACTGAGCACATTAGTCTTCATGTCTCTCACTTGAGTTTTGCAGATGATATCATTATCTTTACAAGACGACTAAAGAGGGGCCTACAAACTTTGATAGACTTCCTCGAGTTCTACCAAGATTGAAAGGGTCAGAAAATCAATTTTCACAAGAGCTCCATGTACCTCTCCTCTCACATCTCAAATCAGTGACGAGCTCTTATTAAGGGGCTTACCGACTGCATTATTCAGTCATTGCCAATGATTTATTTAGGCTGTCCAATATTTCCAGGCAAGGCAAAGATCTCAAACTATGAGCCTCTTCTTAGTAAGATTAAAGCTCATATCAATGGTTAGCAGAGGAAATATCTTTCTCCTTGGGGACGATTGATTTTGATCAAGCATGTTCTATTTGCAATGGCGGTCTATTTGTTGGCAGTTACAGCAAGTCATTAAGGAAATAGAATGGCAATTTGCTTTTTTTTTTTATAGACACTCAGAGTTTGGTAACAATAGACATTGGTGCGCTTGGAGCACCATCACTCGGCTTTATGATAGAGGTGGCCTGGCAATCCATTCTCTTGATCGGACAGTCACGGCTTATGGTTTCAAGTTGTGGTGGAAATTTCGATCTTCCAACTCTTTGTGGGTTTGATACTTAAAGATGAAATACAGATTTCAATTGGGAGAGGATCTAGTTGAGGGAAGCTCACGGGTGTGGCATCGCATGCAACAGTCTCAGTCCTAGGCAAAGCCGCTTATTATAATGGATGATAAGAACACTTCTATATGGAAATTGTCTTCAACTAGGAGGTTTAACATTTCGGATTGCATCTTGGCTTTAGAAGAGGGAGAGTTGAAGGATAACATTACAGCGGACTTCTTCCATTTGAAGATACCACTCTCATGGTCCATCTTCATGTGGACGTTGAGCAATAAGTATTTGACGATAGATGATATGAGATCTCGACTAGGCTTTCAGCTAGCCTCTCGGTGTCACTGTGAGGAATCTGGGGAAACAATTGTGCATCTATTTGGAGGCTGCACAATTGCTATGGCTGTTTGGTCTCACTACTGCCAGGCTTTTGGAGTGTCCAAAGGATCAATGGAGCTAGAAGATAGGCTGCAGCAATGGGATAATCAGCCATGGAGGTTGGGTGTGTTAGCAAAACTCACTCCATCACTCATTTGTCATGAAATTTGGGTGGCTCGGTGTGCCTCTTTTTACTCCAATGAAGCTAGTAACAAAAGGAAGATCATGCATAAAATTAATTGGCAACTATATCACATCAATAGGGCGTGTAAGTTGCCCATCTTAGATAGGTTATTTCATAGATTTCTTCTTTAGTTATGTTTAAAGGTGTTTATCGCCACTCTACTGCTTTGTAAGGCTTTTATGCCCCTTTTATTTCATTAATATACAAGTAGGGGTTTGCCTAACCCCGTCTTTGGATGGTTTTTTTTAAAAAAAAAAAAGAGGAGCAAAGCACCCTTGATCTTTTAACATTGCCAGCAGGGTTAGATTTCAACTTCGTATTCTAATGTCATTATTAATCATGTACACCTCGGTTGCTTCTCACTAAAATTGGGATCCGATTTGCAATATCCTATTTGCAAAAACTTACTTATGGAATATCAAAATTTAATCTCCGTTTAAAATTGAACATCCAATGTAAGATTTTTGTAAATACTTATTTTCTAATACGAACTTATTAATTTTATGGTTTCAAAGAGTTGCATTGTCTTAGTTACACATATGTGCAATATGGATAATTGATGTCTAGTGTTAGAACTATGTGCGCCTAAAGACAACCTAATATCACCGACAACATATTTCGTACCCCTCGTTACTTTCCCTTTTCTTCTTTTTCTTTTTTAAATAATTTTATAATGATTTGATAAAATGAATTAAATAATAAAGCACCCTCCTAATTTTCTTGTTTGCATTTCGATAATATTTTTCCCATAAAGTATAAAAATACATGGTATGACTTTTTTTAAAAATGAAATTTTAAAATATTGTGATTAGAATAAAAATCTTAAAAATAAAGAAAAATAAAAAGGAATAAGAAAACAAGAAAGAAACAACCGAAGAAAAAAAACATAACAAAAAAGAGAAATATGGAAAACGAAGAAAGGAAGAAACCAAACTGAACAGGAGCTGAGGGTCGGAGAGGATAAGGGGGCGAATTGACAGGGGGAAAAAATGATGGGGGGGGGTGGAATTAAACGGAAAAATAGAAAGAGAAAAAAGAAAAAAAATAATATTCTTTCCATTTGAAATTTAATATTTCATTTTGATTTATAGAAATTTTTTTTAAAATAAGTTGACTTAGTTTATTTTAAAATTAACAAAATCAATTTCTTAATAAAATTTTAACAAATTTAGAAAATAAAACAATCATTTCTAAATAATATAGACATTAAATTCCATACGGAAGGATTATAAAAGTTAGAAAGTTACTTTTCTTCATAAACTACTTTTTATAACTAAAAAGAAAGGTTAAATTTTGATTTTTTTTTTTCTCATCTTATATTTTTCTTTCTTTCATAGAAGCCCAACCAAAACCTTATATTTATATTTAAATATTTATATTCAAATATTTATATTCTATGCTTAATTTTAGAAATAAGTCAATCCAAGCATCCCTATCTAGATTACTTAAATTTTGACGTTAGAAATTTTAATTAAATAGAACATTGTTTTGTCATTTTAAAGTAAGATTTTAAGTGCATTATATTCTTTTAAAATATTTTAAAAAATTTCAGATATTTTATTCAAATGAACATTTAACTTTTAAAAAGTTAAAAATATATTTTTAAAAGTGAATGCAAATTTACCTTTTAATTTTAGAAAAATGAGGATATATTCAAATCAAAATGGACCCATTATTTTCAAAAGGAGTGGCCACTCCGTCATAGGTTGTTAAATGTGAATTTCTTGGCTGCTGCGGACCATTGACGGGAAAGAAAGCATTCAATCAGCGGTCACTGTTTATTTGACTTCAGATGATATTATCATAGTACAGATTACCCTGAAGTGCAATGGAAATTGTTGGAAACGTTTAAAATAATCTTGGACACGGTTTTCTTTTTCAACGTGCTCGGTCAAATAACCCTTGGATCAGCCTTTGTGCAAGATAAAATTACAATTTGTGAAAACACCTTTTCTTTCTGACTGTGGTCACACCCATTTATACACATTTAGACATTTGACTTATAAGAGATTGTGAAAATTTGCTTATCTTTCCAATATTTAAAATTAAATATCTTTATAATTAATCCTAGAAGTTTTCGATACTCTCAAAATGTTATATATATATACAAAAATGTTATAATAAGTATAAGAGCTCAAATTATATTATACTCCGTTATTGATACTTTGAACAATATTACCAATTCCTCCTGAAGATTTGATGCATAAAGTACCAGGACTGCCCCTTGAATTTAATGTGTTAGTTATTAGTCAGAGGATGATCACAATGCAAAATAAGCTTTTCTTCTTTCATTCTTTCTCTCTCTAAAGACTAAACAGAGGCCCCGGTGATCGCAGCTGGAGCCGTCGTTGGTGCTGCGGCTGCTGGTGGTCGACAAGGAGAGGAACCCACTGACCCTGGAGGTGGAAACAAAACTCAGAAAGCTCTTCTAACACGATCAGTATTTGCTATAAATATAAATTAGGAAACGAAAAGCTATTTTTGGGTTGAATTATTAAGGCCCATGTTGGTCCCTCCCCCAAAACTAAGGGATCCAAAACCCATAAAACACCATTGACTCCTTTTTGCCATATTTACGGTACGCTTCATCTCCACCACCACCTTTCATTATTCATCCCCAAAACCAAAATCCTCAATAAATAACCCCACCCCTCCCGCCTATGAACATAACCCAATAACACTCAAAACACAAAATCTGAACCTGCAAAATATAAAATAATTAGATTTTCAATTGCATCCAGTGGGAAACAAGGTGTCACCCCTCTTGCCAAAAATATGGTTAAAATTTTTTTCAAATCTTTGAGAAATCTTTGGATTAGTGAATTTAAAATCTATGAATGGTCCTTGTTAACGACTTTTATGATTGATAACTCTTATCTTTAGATTGTTTTCTTTTAATTTACTTCTTTTAAGTTGTAGACTTTTTAATACTTCATATTTATCCTTCAAATCTTGTCAATTAGTAGGTTTTTATCGAGAATCAATTTCCTTTGGGTTCAATTCTTATTTATCCTTGTTATATGTTAGAAAAAGTTATATGTTAATTTGTTTGTATTATGATGTACAATCATATAGGTATGTGTCATTTTTTTTAGTGTGGTGATTTTATTTATTAATAACCCATTCAGTATGTTAAACAATTTTTTTTAACAAAAATTAAAATGGAAAGAAGGGATAGGATTTTCTTTCTTTTTCCATGTTTCCCAATATTAATTTACATTTTGTGGTGGACTGGTGGTAAATACTCTTACAATGCATTTTTCTTTCTTGCGTGAATCCTATTACAACTACCGTTTTTTTGTTTTTTATGAAGCACTAATGGATGGAGGACCCCTTTGGCTCCAGTCTCCCATTTGTCTATATAAAGCGTTTGTCGTTTCGTAGAAGCAGAACCTGCAAGCAATTCCCTGTCTGAAGTGGAGAGGGCTTCTAGTTCTCTATAAATTCAATACCAAATAGAGAGAATCATCACTGCCACAACTGACAAAGTCTTTTAGACTATTGATCATCTTGATCTCCTGTATATCCCGGGATGGCATCTGACTCGCCAGCCAATTCTTCTTTAGTCTTCACAGTGATAAGGCAACAACCAGAACTAATACGTCCAGCAACCTCATCCACTCGTTGTAATAGCAAACTCCTACTCTCCGATATCGACGATCAAGACGGTCTTCGCTTTCAAATTCCCGTTATACAGTTTTACCGTCATGACCCTTCTATGAGAGGGAGAGACCCAGTGAAGCTCATTAGGGAGGCTCTAGCACAGACTCTTGTCTTCTACTACCCCTTTGCTGGTCGCCTGAAGGAAGGGGCTGGACGGAAGCTTTTCGTGGACTGCACCGACGAGGGTGTCATGTTTATTGAAGCTGATGCTGACGTTAAACTCGAACAGTTCGGCCAAGCATTCCAACCTCCATTTCCCTGCCTCGAGGAGCTTCTCTATGATTTTCCCGGCTCTGGCGGAGTTCTCGACTGCCCTTTACTGCTCATCCAGGTCCTACTTTTTATTTTTTTATTTTTTATTTTTTTTTAATATTGTCAGCCCGCAAATTATCTTCATGAACCATTTTGTGCAACGGAACTACCCACACGTTTAATAATCACCTATCATCTTAGCTAGAGTGGCGAAATAAAGATAACGCTCAGAGAAAATTTTGAGTGAGTACTGAACTCCTAAAGAACTAGAAAATTTCTTGGTAAAACTAGAGAAACTACAAAAAATTAAAATATAGTATTTAAACTAAAATTCTTTTAAAAATTTGTTATAATTTATTCTAGTATTTTGAGGGTCTTTTACTTTATTAAATGTTCACCTTTTTTTTTGGGAAAAATGTGTATGAATTTATATATCTATTATTTCATAAGGACGTAAAAAACCACGTTTCTTTTAAGTAATTTTATATATTTATTAGGTTCATTTGGAGGTAAGCTACAATCATTGAAATTGAAAGATTTCAAATTTGAGAAATAATGGGGATAAATGAAGAATTACTAATAGTTCTAGGGATGAAGGCTTTAGAGGATTGAAAAAGGAATGGGGATACCAAAAAGATTTCAGAGTTGTTATCCGGTGGAAACTTAATTTTTATTTGAAGGTTTTGATAAATAATTAATATGGAAATTGAAAATTTTTAAATCATCATAATCTAATAGAATTAGGATTGTAAACGAATCAAATTGAGCTCAAATAAGTTCGGGTTCACGTTCAGACTCAACTAATTACATTCAATATTTTAAATATTCTCTACTTTAATTATTGCATTTTCTTTGTTTCTTATTTTCCGCAATACATGGGTCCACCACACGTTAAACTAACCAAGACATTAAAATGTATTTGACCCAGTAACTGCAAAAATGCACTCTAGTCACTTAAAATGGCTTTCGGTTCCTCCGGGACAAATATTCACTAATTTATTATTTTTTTTTATCCAATATATGGACCACGATTCATCAGACACAAATGTATTTTACACAATTTAAGAAAATGACAAATGTATCTCACCGTAACTTGTGATGATCTTTTTGAAATAGTCTTGTGGCCTTAAATTAAATTGGTCCCATTATAAAATGAAAGTTACTAGTGAAATAATGCTAAGATGAATTATTAAACACTCTGGTGGGTGGGTGAATTATTAGTAATACAAGTATCCAAATTAACAGCATGTTTATTTTGGCTTAAAAAAATACTTATTTTGTTTTAATAAACACTTAAATAAAAGAAAATATTTTTTTTAAAATGAGAGAGAATAATAAAAAGGAAAAAATTAAGAAAAACTAATATGAAAAATTGGAGAGTTAAAAGTGTTTTTTTTTTTACAAACTACTTCTAATAGCTTATAAAATAAGTAAAATTTTGTTCTCAACTTGTACTTTTTTCCGAAAGTCTAAAAAAATAAGATTTTCTCTTATTTAAGTATTTATTGAAATAAAATAAGTGCCTTTTTCTAAAGCCAAATAAGGGGTCAATATAGGATTGAATTCGATTATCACACGACTTTTGGAAGATGGCGAGGTGAGAGGTGAAATTTGAGTCAATATATATTCATTGATCCAACCCATTTCTCAGTTAGTGGTATTTCAAACATCAGGTGACACGGCTTAAATGTGGAGGTTTCATTTTCGCTCTACGCCTTAATCACACCATGAGCGATGCTGCTGGAATTGTTCAATTCATGTCTGCAGTGGGGGAAATTGCAAGAGGAGCAAGATCACCATCTGTAGCACCAGTGTGGCAAAGGGAGTTACTCAATGCTAGAGAACCACCTCGTGTGACATGTAAGCATCGAGAGTATGACCAAGTAGCTGATACCAAAGGGACTATCATTCCATTGGATGACATGGTCCATCGCTCTTTTTTTTTTGGTCCACGGCAAGTGTCTACTCTCAGAAAGTTTGTCCCTCCGCATTTGAGCAAGTGCTCAACATTTGAGGTTCTAACGGCCTGTCTTTGGCGTTGTCGCACCATAGCCCTCCAACCAGATCCTGAAGAGGAAGTGCGGGTAATCTGCATTGTAAATGCCAGGGCTAAGTTCAATCCTCCCTTACCTATTGGGTACTATGGTAATGCCTTTGCATTTCCAGTGGCCTTGACAACGGCAGGAAAGTTACGCAGTAACCCATTAGGATATGCACTCCAACTGATAATGAAGACAAAATCTAATGTCTCAGATGAGTATATGAGGTCAGTTGCTGATCTTATGGTTATTAAAGGGAGACCTCATTTCACAGTGGTCCGAACTTACCTTGTGTCTGATGTGACGCGTGCTGGCTTTGAGGAGATAGACTTTGGATGGGGTAAACCAGTGTACGGAGGCCCTGCTAAGGGTGGTGTTGGTGCCATCCCCGGAGTAGCAAGCTTTTACATACCATTTGTTAACAATAAGGGTGAAAAGGGATTGGTGGTCCCAATTTGTTTGCCTGCCCTTGCCATGGAAATATTTGTGAACGAGCTTGACAACATGTTGAAGGATAATGACCCATCGATCTCCTTGGGTAGATCTACGCCTGTCATCTCTGCACTCTGAGTACTCTACATGGTTAGGCACACCTGTTCCGGACCAAATCATATGCTATAGTTTTAGCAACTTTATTGAAGAATTAAATTTATGTCTAAACGTTTGCTCTTAGTCTTTTGCAATTGAAAATGTAGAGCCATTTAGTGTATTAGTCTTTTTTCGCAACAGCCAACACCCCCTTTAGTTCCTTGTGACGAGATTATCATGGATTGAGGGATCACAAAGGTCCATCGGACATGGAATAGAAGCTCCATCAAATTGGACCATTGTATTTGGATTCATGTAGCATAGCTAACGAGAGTAATTTGATCGAAAATCATTCCATCATAGATTCATAGTAAGACAGCCACATAAATAATAACAAAAAAAGAAAAAACAATTGAAGGAAAATCATTGATAGAATTGAGGGAAGTACGAGTATAAATAGTACTAATAATTGCCTCTTTAAAAAGGCTCATTACTCTAATTGAATTAATGACTTTTTTTATTTATTTTACGAATATGGAGGAATTATATAAAATATTTATTTATTTATTTTGAACCGCTTGGAGATAAATGATGCCAGCTTAGGATGTGGATATTGAAGGAGCTGTAAAGGATATGAGAGCAACAATAAATAAATAATGTGGTAGATGTACAATTTGATTAGCAATTTCTTTCTTTATATTTTGTTACCATTGATAATTTCTTCTCATTAAAATTTATCAAGGAAGTTCATATGTGTCGTTTTATATCACTCACCGTATACAATAATATTGATTATTAAAAATGAAAATAGTTCAACTCATCTTACTTTCTTAAGTTTTCACTAATTCCATTTTTGAATTTTGCTTAACTTGTAAATTTTTAAATTCTTGGGCTTTTATCTTTTCAATTGAATAAATGATCTATAATGTTTTCTTTCTGAAGTCATTAAAGATGTAACGGAATAATAAGGCAGGTGTTCCAACAAAAGGATCTAATCATAATTCCAATAAAGATAAATGAGCTAAAAGACATATATAAACATTAAAGACCTTCTTTGAAATATGAAAACAATTTAGGGATAATATTAGACAATTTACTTAATCCTAAATAGTCAAGTGTGTAATTTAAGTTTATAACGTAATTAATCAAGATGAGTGGCTAAGATTTGTTCTCTAATCTCTGGTAAATGTCCCTCCTAGAGGAACCCTTCCGCGGGGAGAAAAAATCACAATCCCCGGTTCTAGCGTAACTGCAGAAAGAGAAGAGGTAGAAGAACAGCGGCTCGAGATGCCAAAGAACAAGGGCAAGGGAGGTAAAAACCGGAAGAGAGGAAAGAACGAAGCCGATGACGAGAAGAGAGAGCTTGTCTTCAAGGAAGATGGCCAGGAGTACGCTCAGGTGCTCCGTATGCTTGGAAACGGTCGCTGTGAGGCTATGTGCATAGACGGTATCAAGCGGCTCTCTCATATCCGCGGTAAGATGCACAAGAAAGTTTGGATTGCGGCAGGTGACATCATCCTTGTTGGTCTCCGCGATTACCAGGCACGATTTTTGTTTCCTTTTTTTGCAGTTATGTTTTAGACGCTCCTGATGTTGGGGTTTAGGGCTGCGGCCGGTGACATCATCCTAGCCTTTTATGCAGTTTTTGTGAAGATTCTCTTTTTGCCCTTTATTCATTTTGCCAAAATCTACCTTGGTTGAAATATTTTTACACTTAATCTTAAAAGGAACGCATTCTAATTAAATGCGTGTCTACTGTTATTAGATTTGGATCCAGTCCAGACGTAGATGTCAAATGCCCAGAATTACCATGTTGTGAATAGTACTATAGATACTTGTCACGACTCACGTTCAGGTTGCAGTAAGCTTAGATTCTCTGAGCTCATTCACTTTCTAGATTTTAGGTTTTCAGTTCCTACTTGTGGAAGTATTAGTCTATATTCTCTAGAGGTTTTGGAAACATCAGGAAACTAAAGTTTTTCAAGAGACATTTATTTCCACCTGCGAAACATGATTTGGATTTTGATAATTTCCTGGAGCTCCACAGTTTTACTGAACCAAATTCCCAATTATTCATTTTGCATGATGTTTCCTGCAGTTTCCTTATATTCTGTATCCAAATTGAATGACAATTGTACTGTTGTATCCACTATTAGAAAGAGTTTATTGCCTAACTATAAACATTAAAAAGTTAATCCAGAAGTGTGCCATAATTTTCGGGATATGTCAAACCTCAACATATCTTATAGGAAAATCGCAAGTCATGCTTCATTGGCAGAAATTCAAGGAATAGAATTTGTAGCAAAAAAAATTGCAATTAGATTCCAAATTTGCGGTCTTATACTGAACAACATAGAAATTTGATGTTCATAAGCATTCTTGAATTATTCATTAATCTGGTAACATTCTTTAATCTGTCAATCTTCATTACACATGACCCGCAACATAAATTTAATGGAGAATTTGATGTTCATAAGCATTCTTGAATTATTCTCATAAATCTGGTAACATTCTTTAATCTGTCAATCTTCCTTACACATGACCCACAACATGAGTTTAATAGAGAATTTGATTTAATCCATGTCAAACAAAATCCTGTAAAAGACAACAATTTTGAAAGGTGTTAATTTTTTCATATGTGTCCGTGTTGTGCATGTTCTTTTCTATAGAAGAAGGTGTTATAGGGTCCCATGATTTCATTACTCAAAAATAAATTGCAAGTAAGTTTTCAACGTCCTATAGTTAGTTGGAATATATATGAGCAAGACCTGTGCAAAAAACAAATTCCAAAGTAATCCTAGGATTTCTTTTCCATGAAGGGATTTGCAAAAGGTGTAAGACCGAAAGAGCTAGCTAAAAGAGTCCATAATACATTTACATCACAAGCATGGTTGAATAACTAATACAAATATATGGTTTTTGTAGATGAATATTTGGTAGGAAAGAGCAAGAACTCCATTACAAGCTAGATAACCACATGATAGAAACGATAGAGAAAACCTATTGAAAGTTTTGGTTTCATTGTTTATTTGATGTTATTCTTTCTTTTTCATAATCTTGGCCTCTTTTCTGATACCATGATGATTTTGGGTTTTTGGATTTTTACATGTTGCTTTTGAATGTTCCGGTGCATGCCTGCCACCATAAGTAAAATTGTCTATATTTGTGTACCTTGAAGTCATTCTTTAAATAAGTGGAAAAGATGTAGGAAAGACAGTTTTGAGTTGCCCAGCCAAGACCAACTCTAACTAAGCCTGAGTGATGAATCGACATAAATTGGTTTCAACTTTTTAACCACTTATATTTTCACCAAGAGTTCAGTACTCAATGCTAAATTGCTCTGAGGAGGAACTTATTAGAATGCCTAAAGGTAACAGTTTTTCCCAAAGTACAGTCAATTGATAGTTCTTGAGATTCCACTTTGAATAACTCAAAGAGATGGGAAATGTTATGTTATAATGTGTATTCTGAATTACTTATTCTCTGAAGTCTAAATTTAAATGATGCAAAGGATGAAATATTCTGTCAAAAGTACAAATTTCTGATGAAGAAGATAATCATGGGATATGTATGTGGAACAATCATACAAGTTGCGCAATTCCTATCCTTGTTTCTTTCTTCTTATTCAGTTAAAATTTTTGGTTCTTTGACTCTATTTGGGGGCTGTTCTCTGAATTTCAATCTAGCATCACATGCATTTTTTTCAATTCCTTCTCCCCTTCAGATATGATTTAAAAGCATTTTATGCTTTTCTGGATTTTTTCTAACTGTCATGCATTTAAAATCTATGAGAATCTTTAACTTTTTAGTTATACCAGAATTATGTGATCATGATTGTCATTATTAGCTTATTTGATTTTAATGTTATCAGGATGACAAGGCTGATGTTATTTTGAAGTATATGCCAGACGAGGCAAGGTTGTTGAAGGCATATGGGGAATTGCCCGAGAGCACTAGGCTTAATGAGGGTATTGCTGGTGGCTTGGATGAAGAGGATGATGGTGGTGGTGATGACTATATCGAGTTTGAGGACGAGGATATTGATAAAATCTAAACTTATTATTTTTTCTGGAGGTCTTGTTTTGTTATATAATTATATCTTAACATTGGTTTTGCTTGGACAAGGCCAACTAGCAAAACTTTTTGTATAACATCTTAAGTAATATATATGATGAAATGGTGTGTTTATGTGTGCGACTTCAGTTACGGATATTGTATGGTTTCATTACTTGAGGTGAATGATAGCCAGTTGCATCTACTTTTTACTTTTTTGTTATTTGTGCTTCTGAATTATGTGATATCATTTTCAATAACCTGCGCAAAAATTGATTGTCCTTGAAAGCATGGATTTTATCGGTTCTTGCATCAGGGTAGTCAAAAATGGTTCTCCTGTCATCCCCGTGGAGATGTGTGGTGGTATTTAACAATTATATGATGAATAATTTGAAACCAGTGTAGTTTGGATTTTTTTTTCTTGTTCGAAGTTTATGACCAAATAACGTTTTTGAAATGGATGAAAAGAACAGAACATCTGTTCTCGTAGATAACCCATCATCCTTCTAATTTCCTTATTACCATGAACCTCTTACATGAGATTCGGGCTAATAGTGGAAACCTCAAACTGGAAGAAATTCCCTCATTAATGGCCTAAACAACACTTGTTCCTTGCCCTATACCTTTCTCCTTTACCTCAAACTGGAAGAAATTCCCTCATTAAGGGCCTAAACAACACTTGTTCCTTGCCCTATACCTTTCTCCTTTAATTCCTCAAGAGTGCTACTTCCCGAAAGACTCCCCAGAAAATTACTACAACCACACAGCATAAAACATTAGTTCCAGCTGAACCACACACCCAACCTCAAACGCACCTTTCAGCTTTACTATAAGATTTGTTAATCCTATCCTCTTTATTATACAACATAATTAGATTTTCTATTTATTCAGCAATTGAGGACACAACACTACAATGCTCTCCCTGGACTTTATACATATTTAATACCAAGTAACATTTTTGCCCACTGCAGAGGGCGTAATTTTTGTGCTGTTTGATACTTCGGGCACCATAGCGTGATATACAAAATTCTAAGACAGCACTTGCTAAATTCATGCTAAGGAAAGGTTTCCTCAGGTATGCCTAGATGCATCATCGTGCATCTGTGTAGATCGTAAATTGGGCTCTTCCTGCCAAAAGGAAAAGTGTATGTCAATCCACTAAATATTAGTAGTATTGAAATAATGCACCATTCCCACTTTCCCTGTATTGGATATTGAAGCACACTAACCCGAATGCCATATGTGAAACTTGGTGCACGGAAGAAGTCCATTTGCCCCTGCATGTGCAAATTCCAACAATGATTATACCATAGCAATATCTATCCATAATAATAGAAGCAAGAACTATTGTGCAATGTACCAGTCCGTGTATGGCTGGCTGAGTGCCATAATAACTGTCATGCGAAGGTGCTATGGAACTTAATTGTCCCTGCAGATGAAAAGAGGTTCAGGAAAAAAAGTAAAGTTAGATTGCTAAGAATGAACATAATGAATTTCCTCAAATATGAATTTTGATGGTGACGAATGAATACCAGGCCCTGAATGGTTTGTTGGCTTGTATAGTAATTATCCCGTGTAGGTGCCATCAAATTCAACTGTACCTGCAAAACGATGTCATCAATTTAGAGCATATAACATTCTTCCTCATTATTACCTGTTCTTAGAACATCATACCATTCCTTGAACACCCTGCTGAGTGCCAAAATATCCATCAATATTAACTGGTCTTGAGCTCAATTTCTCCTGAAGATTTGAAATACCAATAATCAAAAGATGCTGAGCTAGTGAGATGGATCTCTTAAATTCAGCATTACACAAATGGTATAAGGAAATATCTATTATAAAAATGTGCCAATTCATCTTAAAAGACACTGCATCAAAGAACCAAATAGATTCCAGCAGAACAAACCATTTGTTGCAAGCTGTCAGGTGCACAAACAGTCATAACATCAGTCTCTGGGTTTACCTGCCATACATATAATATATCAGAGATTTTAAATCACCCATTGTTGCAAATAGTAACTGTTCAGAACTAACCTTCCTTTTCTTGCTCATATTATTCTTCTTGTTTGTCTTATTGGTCTTGCTCATGCTCGTACTTTGTTCATCTTCTGCCATGCAGAGAAACCCAGGTGTGGTTGAAGTTCCAGCTTCTGCAAGATTCTTATTGGAGTTATTTGTATTCACACAATTCCCAAAAGCATCATCAAGTGCACGAAGTGCAAAATTGTAACTCTCTAGGGATAAGGATCCTTCTTCACAAAATCTCATAGCTCGCTGGCAAAGATCATTGTATCGTTGCACCCTAGACTGAATCTGCTCAGCCCCCTCTCCTGTCAAGAACCTGTTCTTAGCATCTTTTGTCCACCGTTTCAAGATGTAGTGTGGTGGGATGCTAGAAATGCCACATATTTGAAGAACAATCATGGCATGTCTACAAAGAAAACCTTTGAATTCAAACAAATGGCATATACATGTTACTTCAAACTTTGATTGATTCAAACTAACTACAAACT
Source organism: Parsonsia alboflavescens (assembly GCA_028571225.1). Lineage (NCBI taxonomy): Eukaryota > Viridiplantae > Streptophyta > Magnoliopsida > Gentianales > Apocynaceae > Parsonsia > Parsonsia alboflavescens. Next base: position 62,860 of record JAOXNR010000031.1, read on the forward strand.
CCTGCTCCTTTTCAAAATCTTGAACCCTGAAAGTTGTTGTCATTTCCTCTTCCCTCTCTCTCTTAGGAATACAAGCAACCGCCCCCAAGACCTCTACTTGGAATTTCTTAAACACAGCATGCGTGTAGACATTGGCGACATGCTTCTCAAATGGGGATGGAGACTTCAAAGCAGGTTGTTTATTCCATGTATCAGAATCTGCTTTTGTTTCTTCTTCATATCTGTCCTGTAAAATTGCATCATACTGCTTCACAAACTCTTGAATGGTAGTCTTCTTATGTAAATATTTGTCAAAGAAACTATTCACACACTCTGAACGCTGTACAGCAGACATTCCAGCTAAAAATGCATCCTTTAAAAATATAGGCACCCATCTAGTCCGATCCTCATACAAGGTCTGTATCAATTCATTTTCTTTCAGCTCAAACCTATCAACCAATTTTAACCACCTCTTTTCAAACTCCTCATCAGTCCATGACCTGTAAATGCATTTTTCAAGCTTCATCATGAAGCTTTCATTCTGTTTAATAACATGATTTAGATTTTCGGTAACCTTTCCCAGTATGTGCCATAAGAAAAAGTAATGAACGGAAGAAGTGAAAATCTCTGAGGTAACAGACTTCAAGACCTTGTCTTGATCAGTGATAATTATTTTAGGGGGTTGATCACCCATTGCTCTCAACCATGTCCGCATGACCCAAGAATATGTAGCTGCAGTTTCATCAGATACCAAGGCACATCCAAGTAACATGAACTGATAGTGCTGATTTACACCAATGAAAAGAGCCAATGGCATTTTATACTTGTTTCTAATATAAGTTGTATCAAAAGATACTACATCACTGAAATTGACATAATCATACCTACTTTTGGCATCAACCCAGAAAAAATTTTTCAGACGTTGATCTTCACTAACCTCAATTGCATAAAAGAAGTTGGGATTAATGCTCTGCATCTGGGTGAAAAAATCTAGTAACATGTTTGCCTCTCCTGATTCAATGGTAGGATTTCGACCTTTCTCAAATGCACTTCTCGAGTCACCTTTGAGCCCAACCAAATTTTTGTACTCAGCAAATTGCTTAGCCATTGCAGCATACATCCTTCGTGTTTGTTCGCTCACAACCTGGGCAGGCAAAAGATCATGATTATGCTCTTTCTCAAATCTATGTATAATCCACTTCCCATCAGGTCTTCTTTTCACATGCATGCTTGCTTTGCAGTCTGTTTTAGCACATGCTCTTCGACCAGTAGCATTCTCGGGATCTTGACGGTTTCCCTGCCTACTACGTGGGCGATTTGCAGATTTCTCATATTCACGCTTAGTGCCATATCTAGAACATGCAAATTTAGCATCAATAAATTCTCTTGATGTCTTAGAACGTCTACTGTTCTGAATTGCAGTACTGAAGCCAGTAGACCTGGCATATTCTTGGTAGAAGGAGTATGCTTCCCCAAGTGATTCAAATTCCATCCCAGCAAGGGGCTCAAGTAATATATCCTCTTTAGAGTCTAGCATATCTGCCATGGGTATGATGTCCCCGCCATTTTCAGCATTTACTTTATCCTCAGCATCCACCATACTTCCATTCAGTCCATCTACATTCTGTGGTTTTTCTTCATCTCCATCCAGCATATGAGTAATGCCATTTGATTCTTCATCCTCTTTATCATGTTCACCAGAAGGTAATCTAAGGTCTATATCCATGGCCTTCTTTTCTTGTTCCAGTCAATTACCTTGTAAATCCCTGAAAAACATCAAAAATGGATGAATGAGAAACTAGCCCTTCATGGGAATAACAAGTAACCACTGTTAATCAATTCCATGATCATTGTGTGCAGACTCTGCTTCCAAGTGCAATCAGAAGTGACTACAGAGTGAGATTACAACAAACCTGCTGGCAAAATAACCAGTTAATGGCTTCAAATTCTAAAAGGAGGCTTGATAGACAAGCAAAATGCTACCTAACACTCTGCAAGACCAAATGTTCAGGAACGAGCACAAATGTCCTTAGTTCTGTTAAAGCTGATGGTTAAGGCGAATGAACTGTACCATGGTTCTAAACATTTCCTTTTGTTACTGTTAAAATCAGTTGAATATTATGGTAGGAAATGAGTCCATCCAGATAAACTACATATGCATTGCATGGACTCTAGAGAACTCTGCCTTTTCACATTCAGATAAGGGTCACAGGTTACTGGATTAAGATTGGGAAAAAGATTCAGAACTCATTGCAATACAGTTGTTTTAAATTGATCCATTCACAATTATATATCAAAGAATGTAGATTTCAAACTGGGACCTAGAATTTATATCAATACCATGAAACATGGAGAAGTATCTTCTTGATCTCACAAGGAAAAAGAAGAGTTGGGCACATGGATGACGAGATTATAGAACTTCCTTTAAAAAAAAATTACAAAAACGAAATGCAACATCCAGTCCAAAATATAAAATTTGATCACAAATCAAACGGCTCTTATTTTTTATTTTTTGCTGAGGAATCAAACCGTTCTTTAGTTAGTTATATACAAAGAAGAACGATATGAATCTGAAGCTAACACTATTAGGGGAAGGGCAGGACTGCATTGCATAGCTCTTTTTGATAATTCAATACTCTTCCTTACATTACATATAAGATGACCTGTTTTATCCCGACAAAAACCCTAAAATATTTCTCAAAAAAAAAAAACGATGGAGAGAAACAGTGAACAGTCGTGTTCGGGGATCGGACAAAATTATGAATTTGTAGAAATCGATGATGAAATTGGGAATCAACATTTCATTAACAAAAATTGAACAATAGAAGGAAAGTGCAAAAATATCAGCTCTGCAAAATATGACAGAATGAGGAAGAAGAAAAGGAATTTCAATAGAATTAGCTGTTACCCCAGTTGTTACTACTCGCGCTCTGCTGTGTGGTGGCGAATGTATCTGCAACTGCAATTCCACGCGAGGGGCTGGGCGTGGACTGCTCTTTCCACGCTTCCACTGATTGAGTTTTCTTTTTTATCTGCTTATTTAGGGTTGGGTTTGGAGCTTCACATATCTCCGTCACTCGCTCGTCCCTTTACAGTTTTACACTCGTAACCAAGGACTTTTCCCTCAAACGCTAACGTTTCGTAGCGCGTGTTAGTTTTCCTTATTTCCCAAACCCCGCCGCTAAGCTACACGATTTCGATACCTATCTGCATTACGCGCTCCGAACATCCAACCAAGCTATGCAATACTTTCCGAATTTCCTTTAGGGAAAAAAAAAAAAAAAAAAAACACCACTTTCTTGGTGCTGAAGTTTTTCCTTTTTTCGGGGAAAATTATCAATTTAGTCCCTACACAATCTTTGGTTTTCAAAGTTGGTGATTTGTATTTCTATTTGGCCCTTTAGGTATTCAAAAAAGTTTTGATTCTCAGATAAGCCTCATTGTTTTCACTTCACTTTTTAGATTTACAAACTATTTTAAAATTACAAAATATATCCGTTAAGCAAAACCAAAAAGGAAAAAGAAAAAATCACTTATCTAACCAATTTTCACTTTCAAAACTTGTACTACAAAAGTTAATTTTAAATCAACTTCCTAACATCAATGAATCCAAGATAATTTGTGGAGCCACTTGTTGGACAAATAGATCGTTTAAATATTTTATTGTATTAGTTAATTTATTCCGAAGATGATATGATGTTTAGAGTTCGTTGTTTCTTTACATGTGCATCTATGTAACTCATGCATGCTATGTTGACAAGAAATATGTTGAAATATAAATAGTCAAGTGCATTAATATGGAGATCCTTAAATTGTTTGGCTACTTAATCGGTAGAAAAGTAACAAGAGAATGATAGATAATAATACTAATTTTGTGTATAACTTTAGATACCAATTTGACCATTCTTCTTTGTGAAAATGTAAATGATAGCTTGACAATGTTTTACATATATTTTAGATGGAAGAAAAGTAAGTGGTGGCTACTCGTGCACAACCTTGGGTGTAGTCTTTTAACTATGAAAATTCTGTCAAGCTATTTTCCAGATTCATCAATTTAATTTTCTCACCTTAAATATGCGATCTTGATAAAGATGTGGATGTCCAACCCATGTTTGATTAGAGGTGAAAGATAAAGTAAAGTAAATGTTTCTTTTAGAAAAAGAATATAATTATATAGAGAAAAAATGAATATGAAGAGATAGCACATTCCTTATTTCTTTTTCTTTTTACTTCATTTTGGAAGACACAAGGATTACAAGAATACTTCCATCATATAGATATAAACCTGAACTCTTTTTTTTCCACCTTTTTACTTCACTTGTAATGAAGGGAATAACCTAACTAGGTTATCTGATTCTCAGATAGGGCATGCCCAAATGGTGTAAAGGATTTGAGAGTTCTTGGACAACATGGTTAAAATATTCTTGATTCCCAAGTGCAATTGAAGAAGTACAAGCAATCCTTAGAAAAATAGATATTTAAGGAACCAAACACATAAAGAATTGATTTGTACGCAATTTGACTAGTTTTTATGTGTTATAATGTATTTATTTGAGATTATTCTAGTCTAATTATGATGTTTTATGAATAATTTACTCTCATTATTTTTTCTTTTGTTTGTAGGTTAATTTGGAAAGAATGAGACGGAAAAGGACAAAATTGAAAATTCAGCATAGGTCATAGCATGGAAAGGATGGAAGTCCAAATTTGCGCAGGAAAAGAATAATTACTTGTAATTTGGATTTCAATTTTGTAATAGATAGGATTTAGTAATTTTTATTTTATTAGGATTTTAATAATAGTTTGGGAATCCTTTTAAGATTAGGATTAGGAAATAAAGAAGTTAAGACACTTATAAATAGTCTTAATTTCTTTAGATATTTTTCATAAGTTCTCAATCCCAAGGCTCAGGGATCCCTAAGCTTGGGAATTTCAATCTCAAAAATTAGGACTATCAAGAATTATTTCCGAGAAAGAAGAAATTCATCAAATCCGATAAGATTATATAAATTCTTCTTTTCTCTACTCTTTTTATGCTTCAATTGTTATTATGTCTTGCAAGTAAATTTATTTATTATCAAGAACATGAAGTAGATTTATGTTTTTATGGGTTTATGAGATATTATTTTTATTAAAGATTCAATCTTCAGATGAGTATTTATGCAATTCTTGTTTTCATCTTATTAATTGTGTTCATTGATTGATCACCTAAATTAATTCGCATGATTATACTGCTAGGATTTAAATATTGTCGCTAAGATTGATGAATCCACTAAGTAGCAACGATTGTTTAAATTAGGTTTGACTAATAATTGTATTTGACAATAGAGAATTGTATGAATCAAATTGCACGAATTAAAGCTGCTTTGTTTATGTAATTTGACGTTGGTGATACCTTCATGTTTAATGCAATTTAATTGATTAAATTATGAATTTTATTTTGCGTTACGAGAAGTAAATATATTTTAAGGATAGGAATTTGAGGGACAAGACAAATTTTAAAATCAACTGCTCCATTATATTGTCAATGATTTTCTCCGTAAAGCATGATCTATGAATTGTTCTTGTTAACTAACTTTCCTTATTGATAACTCCTATCTTTAAATTGTTTTTTTTTAATCTTCTCTTTTTAAGTTGTAGATTTTTAATAGCTCAAGTTTATCCCCCAAACCTTGTCAATTAATAAGTTTTTACTTAGAACCAATCGATCCATACTTGCCCTTGCTATATGTTAGGAAAAATTAGGTATTAATTTGTTTGTGTTAAGACACACAATCATGAAGTCTAACTACAAAATTTTCTATTCTTTCCCTATTTTTTACCAAGTTGATCATTAGAGGAGGATGTGAAACTTATCAAGTAATGGAAAAAAATTAGTACTTAGAAACAATAATTAATGAAGAGGAATATATTAAGATTAATATCTCTCAAATAAAGGTGACAATTATTCTGCGACCTATACTATATCACTACAATGGAAAACTCTCTTATAAAAACAGGAAACATAAGTTTTTATTTATATACAAATTGGTAGATGAAGAAATGATATCTTTAACATGTAGATGTGGAGAGGTGGCCCAAAAAACAAAAACAAAAAAAAATCCAATATTCAAGTAGGTTT
>JAOXNR010000031.1:69059-83320 GCA_028571225.1 Parsonsia alboflavescens
AATCTTGACAAAATTAAAAGCGAGCTATTTGTTTGTCTTTTACATCTTCTGTTCTAGCTATATATATATATATATATATATATATATATATATATATACCAGACACATGATCTTGAAATTAATCAGAAAATTTCTCCTCAACTCGGGGAAAAATAATAATAATGCAGAAAATCAATACCTGCTTTTCCCTACAGCAAAGAAGTTGTACATCTAGTCAAAACCAAACAATGGTGAATGGTTGCGTAATGGAGATTTCTCAATTATTGAAAGGACTAGTCTTGCAGTTCTTGTTGCTATCTTGGATGCATATCTTGAAAAGTTATCCTTCATATTACAGATCAGAAATAGAACAATGAAAAGAAAGAGATAAATATTAAGTCAGGGGTCTCCAATATCTGAGGACCACACATGTTCTTCAGATGCATGGCCCAGAGCAGTTGCACTAAATTCACTTTCTTGAATGATTATACTCGATTTTACAGCTTAATTGACAACAGACTCTGACCCTGAAATCTCTCTCAATCTCAATAAAAATAATTCTTAAGATGACCATGGTGGGAGTTGTGGAACTCCATCACAGTTAAGTTCCAATGGAGCCATTATGGTTTGAATATATAGGTGTTAGGAGTCATTTTTTATTGAAAGTGATAACTAACAAGATCCCTTAGATTTTATTGTGTGAATAGAAGTAACTCAAAGGTTTGTTGAGTTGACAGTGTTCCTGACTAAAATAATACACTGTCCCCATTGTAGGTATACACTGCATTTATGAGTTTGGTAGATTTGCAAGTACCATATGCATACACATTCAAAGAAATCTACTCTGATGGGAAGGAAAATGAATACATGGTCATCATCGGCATGTGGAGTTTAACCTTGACTTTGCATGTCAAGAATTCTTCAGCAATGCTCATATTCAGTTTCAAGTAACCGTAGTCTGTACCGGACTAGCTTCAGCTAATCCTCCTTTTGAATTGTACTAAAGAAGTATATCAACAGATGGTCCAGTAGTATTGCTAGGTGGTGCTGAGGTGTGATTCGGCTGCGCCATGTTGGAACCAAAGCCAAAGATGTTCATTGGCTGCAAAATATCAGTAGGATTTATAGCATGTGCATGGTTTGAGCAGTTTCACATTCTGTCTTGAAAAACATAGGAAATTGATATGAAAAGTAACCTGAGAATTGCTTTGCATTGGATGGAATCCCATGTAACTGGCATATTGCTCTGAAAAGTTAGAATTTTGCAACTGATTCTGATAGTTAATGGGATTTATCACCGTGGTTGGGCAGACTGCAGCTTGATTTGGTCCAGTAGCTACGGCGATTGTCTGATCAACCAGAGGTAGTCTTGACAGATGCATTGGATTTGGAAGGGAAGGTAGTGTCGGTGGGCCAATTCCCATACCTAACCGGGACATATAGTGCTGAACACTAGGAAACATCAATGGTGCCATTCCACTTCCCATCCACATCATCTGAGATGTACATGTAAAGAAGCAATAACTTTTGAGTCTACTCTGAAATGACTGCCAATGCACTCCTAATAATGTGCAATTTTGCATACCTGCAGTTGCAACTGAAGTGACTTCATGTATTCTATTGCTTCATCTAGCATTGATGCTTTATCTGACTGGGGAAAAGGAGGCAAATGAATAGAATAAGAATAACACTGAAATGAGGGTGCATTGGGCAATGCGTTAGATAAACTAGTTTTTGGGTATTGGGAACTAGAGCAGGAAGAGCATCACACAAAATCAGTATTGCAATAATGATGCAATGAAGTCAAAATAAACCACCTGTGTCTTGTCAATGTAATGCTATCTACCAAGTTACTTTTCTTCCTCCCTTTCTGCTAGTGCATTTTTAACAGTTAGTCAAACTAATTGTGACTGCATAAGATTGAGGAGAATATGCCATAATCTTTCTAGATTGAATAGCATCTACCTTCTGATATTAATTAGTCTTTGCATATTTCATGAATCTTTTTAAATTTTAACATGATCATCAATTTGCTTATCATAAACAAAGAACTAGAATAGAAACTTTAAACCCGAGTTTCCTGCTTTAGCTGTTTCTGTTGAGTACCTGCTCCAACTTATGAGTTCTGAAAATATGAATAATTGTTTTTGCAGATATAAAAATTAAGCATACATTCCACACACGAATGGAAATTTAGAATTTGAGTGGTCAGAAAGGAAATAGAAAAAAGATGACTATGTATATTGCTTGATGGAGTTACGAGCAGATATAAAGATGATTATTTAGCCAAGACAGAAAATAGCATACCTTGTTTGAGTGAGGGAGAAGCTCCTGCAAAGCCCTCATCTTCTCATTGATTCTGTCCCTTCGTCTCTGCATAATGAGGAAGGGAAGTTATTTCAGATACCCTTTTAGGATTTCTATACATTATCTTTTCACTCCATCACTCCTACCCTTTCCGAGAGATTATGAACTTCTGCCGCCCGGCTCTTTCGTGCAGTCGTCCCAGGTTTTGTGGCCGGTTTCTTTCTTGCTGCTGACTCCAATACTGCAGCCTATACAAGAATTCTGAGTTTCATGTTTGATCATTAAGAGAAACAGAAAACTTTTCTTTATCTTCAGCTAATAAGCTAGAAAGTGTATATATGAAAGAAGATAAGGATTACCTCACTTTGGCACTCTGAATCTTCTGCATCTCTGCCTTTCCTTTTGAGGGAATCATTACCAGTGCATGTTCTGCCAAAACTAGTACCAGATCCACCTGAAGATGATGTAATTGCCGGTTCATGCGACTGTCTTTCACCTTTCTCATTTTGAGAACTCACTTTTTCTCCATAATCCTTCACAAGTGCTGGGGATAAACCATTATTACCAAAACCACAACTCGAAGCTCGACTTGTATCAGCATCCGTAGCTACTTGATTACTGCCACAATGACTTGAACCCACAGTCCTCATTGAATACTCTCTAACATCACCTGTGATCAAATTGCTTGGCTTCTGTGCACTCAAAGATCCCAAGTCTGCTTTTATAGGTGGAGGAATATTAGGACGTTTGCTAACACCACTGAGGTTATTAGACTGCTGGGATGAATTGAAGGTTTGAAATCTTGGAGTGAGCAACGGATTTGCTCCAGGGTTAGATGGGTAAGTCTTGCAGAGCTTGTCATCATCCAGTTGATGAAGTGGTTTATGAGTCTGCACTGAATTTGGTAGTGGAATCTCAGGCAAAAAATTGGAAGAGAATTCTTTATCAAAGGGATCATCAATTTGGCAATGAATCCAGGACACTGTATCATTTTCCTGAATCAAACTAACTGGGTTTCCACAAGAGCCTGTGCCTTGGATTGTTGATTGATCATGTTTGTCAACTTGTTTAGAATCAAGTGGATCATATCCTGTTTTTCTATGAGTTTGGCTGTGCAGTACCACCTGTCCATTTTCCCACAAGAGCTCCACTAGCTCATGGTCTAGTCTGTAGTATTTGCAAAGCAAACCAAATATTTCTACTTCAAAGAACTTTAAAGATAATATATACAGCTTTTCTTTTTCCTATATGTATGAAGATTTCCAGATGCATTTCTACCATGTTGAGAGAGAGGGAGGGAGGGAACGGGAACTAACCCAAGGGGCTTCCTTTGATGGGGCACTGGAAGTTCGGCTTCAATATTCCAATCAGGAAAGCTGGGATTCATAGCTCAAAACTTCTGCTCACAAAAGGAGAAACAGAAATAACAAATTGAGTTATATTATAAACAATGAAAACAGTAAAGGACATAGACCATCATACACATACATAGAAAACAACAATTAACTCCTAAAAGAAACTATTTTTTTCTCAAGAAGGAATGTAAAAATGATTGGAACTGCAACAAATAACAATTGATTTCCCGAAAGAGGAAACTATAAACTAATTGGAACCTTATCTTAATAGCAAAAGGAAAACAATATACAAATCAAATAGAATATGCTCTCAACCACTCATATCAGTTGCTAATTCCACATGTATTTATCATGATAGCTCAGCTCCCCAATTTAGACAAACCCACAAGAACGGAAGAAAGAAACCATGATAGAGAAAGACAGTCGAAAAGAATTGAAGAACATCAGTGCATGCTGAAAACCCACCATGTAAGAGGAAAAAGAACCGTTAAAAACTAAGGGAAAAGAAAATCTTTAGCAATATCCAAGCAAGAAAGAACGGTAAGAAAAAGATAAGAAAAGAAAAGAAAAAAAGAGGGGATATCAGATATGTCACTGAAACGGAAAGAAATAGGAAGAATCATGGAAAATGGAAGACAACCCACCACCAGAGCACACAAAGTTTTGTGCTTCACACATTCAAAGGAAGAATCATCAAATTGCAATGTACAGAAAGGAACACAAACAACTCTCTTCTCTGCTCTCTTTTTCAAAGAAACAGACACAACTGAGCTAAAGTAGACCCCAGGCTTAGCGAGTCGTCAGCATTCAGCTTTACAAATGGCAAATTTTACTTGGTTAGAATTCTCCCCGGGGGTCCCAGATATTGCAAGCTAAAGCTGGGTGAAATCTACAACTTCTCTGCCATTTAAGACCTGATCTAATACTGCAAAATCGTGTTTCCACGTAATCCATTACTTATGCTGACTGTGCAATTTAATGCTTTGAGCATTTTTATAAAGAAATGGAAAATCCCAAAATTTGCATTAACCATATTCTTTTGGTTTTATTATTATTATTATTATTATTATTAAGTCATGATTAAATTACATGGAAATTTAAAAATACAAGCGGGTTGCATTTACTTTTCTATAACTATTATCTGACTGAAGAAAATGTCTGTCATCATTTTACTTACAATGAATAAGTGGCATGGCTAATTATGCAGCCAAAGCAATATTTACATCGAAAAATTGCCCTCTGCAACTTATAAATTCTCCACTGGGAAACCTATCGCAGGTTTTATTTCTTTTGCCATGTAGCGAAGTTCATCTACTTCTTCCTGACTAAGTCTCCAGCCAAGAGCCCCAGTAAATTCCTTGGCTTGTTCTGCATTCTTGGCCCCAGGGATAGGTACAACATTTTCCTGAGCTATCAACCAGTTCAGGACAACCTAATAAGAAGGTCAGAAATATCTTGTCATTAAGGTGCCAAGATCTTGACCAAAGAAATGCATTGATGGCTTTGTTGCTCATAATATGTCCCTCGTAATACTGATGAAAATGGGGTTCCTTAAGAGAAAGGAAAGTGTGAAATGTGTATGCATCGTTCAGAATCTAAGAATGGACCATTTTGCATGTTGGAAATGTGATATTTTCTGATTTATATCCAAGGAGTCACAATGCACTTAGCCTACAACTACTGATGAAGGACCACAACTTCAATTCCAACCAATTCTTTTGATGTGACTGCAGTATGGGCAGAATAAGAACTGGGTGTGAAATGAACAACAAAAAGTGAAAAAGGGATTGATGAGGAACCTGGGTTGAAGTTTTATTATAGCTCTGTCCCATCTCCCGTATTCGGTTTATCAATGGTTGTAGCTGCAGCAGTGCATAAAAGCATCAGAATTTTAGCCAAACTTGAAGGTAGTTATTCAAAAGCAGAAGAGCCTTTACTTTGGTTAGGAACTCAGGAGTGTAAATCCGGCCACGAGGACCAGTGGGAGGAATTTTGGGAGTATACTTCCCTGTCAATGCACCTGCCAGAACAAAAAGCTCTTACTTTTAGGTTCTCAAGAGGTATCTTTCAATATTGAAGAACTTTTAGAAGTAAAATTCTTTGAAATAAAAAGCTCAAGGATAAAAATGAGTTTTTGTTGCATTGGTGCCAATAACAAAAGGAACATGTATTCCCTTCCAGGCCCCAAAAAGTCCCCACCTCCTGCCCCCTCCTTTTCTCAGAGTCTCTTTGCAAATTAAACCAAAGATGAAAGAACTTCACACGTTGAAAAGCAAAAGATTTCACCTAATAAACAAGTAGGAGTGTTTGGCACGATGGCTGAGACATTTTGTTGAATCAAAATATTTAACATGAACTCTATGTGCGAAGTAGATTTCACATTGATTGCTCCTCATGTCCTCCAGCAACATGAGATACAGCTGTGACACAAATTAATAATCAAGTATTTCTCTGGGGTGCCTTTCCTCCATGGATTCTATTCAACTATCAGTATACTCCACTTTAGACATTCTTGATAAGAGGTTTTGCAGAAAGCCCCAGAAGAGATATAAAGAGCAGTTTTCTTTCCTCTTTTGACACTAACACAGACTCTGCCTAACTGAAATAGAAAAAGGGGAAAACAAGAAGTATTATTCTTTGGCAATTTCTAGTCCTAGTGTACGAACTGCTATATTCAATGGCAGTTAGCAATGAATCTGACTAACCTCTTTGTGGAGAAAATAATGTACCTTTACACATCTTATTCTGAATTCAAACAAAAAATAGGTTGTATTGTATCTGATAATTCAGTTTATTGTCTTTGCTTGGATCTCTCACACATTTGAAACAAAACAAACAGAAAATTATTGTCTTTTTTATAGCCATGTTAACCTCTAATTTTGGCGATATATCCACTTTGATGTCTTCTACTATAAAGTTTGATCTAACAGTGGTAGCCTATTCTTCTCCCTGATCATCTGATTGTGGTTTGCCCATACATTGAATCAATTTTCCCACCAATCAAATGCCCAAAGCAATATACAGATGAGCAAGAGAATGAAAATATTGAATATCTAAGTCATTTACTAGGAAAATCAGATTTTGACCTTGATTCAGAAGAAATATCACTTTGGAAATGTAGATCATGGAATTCTTTTACAAGGAATGCAGAAAAAAGATATTATATCCAAATCTTCAATTTGTGTACTAAGAGAAAGGAGGACTTCAGATTCATATAAAAACAAAATGGCTATCTGTAAGCAGTATACGCAGCACATCAAGTTACTAAAGTGATTCTATACATATAAACTAAAAATTACATGAAATAAAGATAGACAACTGTATTAGACATTCCTCTAATGGGCCTGAAGTGAGAACCAAGGGAGTTTACATAAAAAATGAGTAGTTTGTGAAAAGCCTTCTGTTGAACTAACCAAATATTTGAATTTGACAGTTATTGAACAAAATAAGTTTGAATTGTTCTATATTTGTGGGACAAGCAGGACAATTGGCTCAAGTCAATAGCTATCCAAACCATAGAGAAAAGTCAATGCTTTACCAAATAGTGTTTTACTAGTATTGTATTTCTAGTTTTCCAGTATCAGGTTCCTTTGAAGTCTTGAGATTATCCGGAGACAACAGTCTAAGAAAAATACCTAAATATGTGAGAATATTGAATGATATGACACTAATGAGCACAGATCACAAACACAAAGAGGAAGACTTCACCTTGTGCAATTGGTGAATATGCAATCAGTGTGACACCAAGTTCATCACAAGCAGCCTTGACACCCTTTTCTTCAGGAGCCCGATATATTAGGCTGTAGTTTACTTGATTTGAGGCAAATGGGATTCCTCTCTTTTTAAGTTGCTCATATGCATTACGAAGACGCTTTTCTGAAATTAGGAACATGTCAGTTACCAAAAGTTTCTATGTCAGATTGAAGATCAAATGGGACGTCAGTGCAAAATGATCAAATATTCATGTCCATCGGAACTTCAGATCATCCGGAGAAATACAACATCTCAAAGATTCCAGTTCCAAAACTTGACTGGCAAAAGGAAGGAATTACCACTATAATTAGATACTCCCACAGCCTTCACAAGGCCTTGCTCCACTGCATCTCCAAGTCCATCAATGTATCCTAAAAATGATAATTTTGGGGGTGAACTAAGCCCATTCTGAACTTGAGAATCTTAAACTTCATAGGTTCTATGTCCAAATGACAAATCAACAGGTTTGGAATTAACAAAGCAAACCTTCATTTCCCCATATTCCAGGCCTGAAAATTTAATCAGAGATAAATATTCAATAGATGGTGTATAGGAGACTTATTCATGGATAAATGGAGGAAGCCTATAAACTCAGACCAGTGCAGCTGGTAGAGATCAACTGAAGATAGTCCAAGACGGCCAAGGGATTCCCTGAGTGCAGAGATAACACTTTGGCGACCAAACCTCCATGGTAACGCAGCAAACTTGGTTGCAACAACTACTTCTGCATCCGGATCCTTATCTTTCCTTTCTTTGATGAACCTTAATCAAGTGGTATTTCAATTACAAGAACAGTTATACCAGAGATTAATAAGAGTGAAATACAGTTGAAACTCATAACCAACCTTCCCAACAGTGTTTCAGAATTTATTGCACCAAATGAGGCCTGTAAGTAGAAAGATTAATGATATTTATTATATATTAACCCATCATAAACTTAACAGAAGACTGCCAAACAGCCTCTACAACTGTACTCATATGATTTGAAATAATAATAATAATAACGGAAATCAACTGCAATTTCACCCTTGAGCCATAAACTTCAGCAGTGTCGATGAATGTTATACCGCAGTCAAGACTCGTATCGAAAGCTCCCTTAGCAGCCTTCATCTTTCTATCTATCACCATCAGAGAGAACATTTAGCATATTTGCACTAAGTAATACTAAAGAGAAATGAAATGAAGATAAATAAAAAAAAGTGTAGAAAACCGTAATAATAGTTTATATGCACATGTATTTCAGAGAGAGATAAAGGAATAGGCTTTTTAGTAAACAAGCAAAATAAACATTTGAAGTAAATAACATGCATGAAGAGAAAAGTATAATGGGATTCTCTCATATGGCAGCCAAAATTTGAAGTCATGTATTTAGATTCTTTCCACAAACTCCCAAATGCACTCAAAGAGGGAAATCTCATGTGTACACAGGAAAGGATGATCTTTTGAACTTCATATTGAGACACTTCCAGCTGCTTTATACCATACTCTGAATATAACATGAGCTATTAAGTTTTTCAAATAATTCACAAAAACCATCAGGAATACTCTGAAGAGACAAAGTTAACACACTGCATTGGTTGGCCAGTGTTACTCTTAGCTTCTTAGAAGTAAGTACACGAGCTAATTTGCAGTATGTGTGGTGTCTATTGAAGATGATAGACACACAGCCAAGTGCAGCTAAAACATCCAGAATCCTGATGAAACAAAATAAATTAATATTGTAGAACCAAAGACAATAATTCAACTAGCCAACATGCCAATTACAGTTTCTCAAATACTTGGGACACGCAGACAAAAAAAGGGAACTTGTTTCTCAGCTAGAGAATAGCATTTCATTATCCAAGAAACGAGTCAGAGAGAACAAGATAGGAAGCAAAGATTACAAAATGACAACAAAATCATGTACTTTTACCTAAGAAATGGCAGAAATACTTGAAATGGTCACTTAAATATTGCAGTTGCAGGATTAACATATTTAACACCAAAGGAGCAGGTGCATCCTAAGAAATCTAGCATAATTTTGTCAACAACTCAACAATCTGATCTTTCTAATTTGATTCCCTCAAGATAATTAAGCAAGGTCGCACGCAACCTACCATCCCAGTCAAAGTTGTTCCAGTAGCTGGTGTCACCCCATGACCAAGCTCCAATTCCGAGCCTCGTAACCTTCAAATCAGAACCACCCAATTTGACCTTATCTTTTTCATCAGTTTTCACAGCAAGTGCAGTGATTCTGAGTGCTTTTCTTTGGCTCAACAAGCTCCAGCATGCGCCGCTGAAATGAAGAGCCATTCTTTAACCCTGTGATTCAGTGCGTCCTAATTTCCAAAAGAAGCTAAAGATTTGCCTGGATTTTTGTTGTTCGAATAGAATGTAGAAGAGAACCCTCTGCCACAAAAGAAAAAAGGTTCTACATTTGATTTGAGAATGAGAGACCGTATCAATCTACCCAATATTATCCAAATTTATATAATATTTCATAATTTATCCAATTCTAAAATTAACTGATTACTCTTTAAATATTTTAACTTTTTTCTTTTTTTAAAAAAAAATAAAACTAACATTTATTTACTTTAAACTAACATTTATTTACTTTTATCGTATAATTACTATATTATCGATATTCAAAACGGTCCAACTACCTCTACAGCTTTTAACTTTTTCCTTTAAAAAATAAAAAATAAAATTAACATTTATTCATTTTTATCATATAGCTATTATATTGCCAATATTCAAAACAATTCAACTATCTCTATAGCTACTGTAAAACAGGATTGAAAACCATATTAATGAAGTTTCCTGATCGACCTTCAATATATTTTTTTTTTTAAAAAAAATTCAATTAGACCTTCGTAGGGATTATATCGACCTACCATATGATCAACTCAACCTTCTAGAATTTTTTTCCTATCCCTTTTTTTTTTCTTAAAAAAAACTATGTAGACCCTTTTTTTTCTGATTTTTTTTTAATTAAGATATTTCACCCCCTTTCTTTCTAGTATTGCTTGTACATTTTCCTAAATATATTTTTTTCTGACATGGCTTTAAGCAGAATTATTCTTCACGATGGTTTTCTAAGTGGAAGGGTGCGTCCGGTAGTCGTACCCAATGACATCAATTATGAAGATTTTAAGGGAATTATGACAGGCTGCATAAAGATTGATTTAAACCTATTCGATGTGGAAAACTCATTTGCATCCACATTATCCAATGGGGGTACCAAATTATTGAAAATTGATGGGGTCGTGTTTTTTATAGGAGAAATTAATCCTAAAATGGTGGTCACTAACAAAGTTGAAAAATTACATCAGTATAATGATGAACATATACAATGGATGATTGTGTTAATGCATACGAAATGAATTCGGATGGAACATTTTGACCCGTAAACGATGAACCAAAGCCATCCGAAAATATTCACATAGTGTTGATGATGATTATAAAGAAGAATATATCCATTGCAACAATGATGATGTCCTCATGAATTTTGACTAAGAAAATTTAGATAAATGTTATCTATTACTAAGAAAGAACTATTACAAAGACGAACGTTGGAGGGGAAGTTATTGAAAATTCTACAATACTCGAGTCATCCTGAGGTTACTAATTTCCTCATTTAAACTAAAAGAATTTAAGTTGATTGAACTTGAAACCATATTGATTAAGTGAGAGGAGGAACTAAAGAAAGAGTACAGTTCCAAGGAGGCATTGTAAATGTGGAAATGAAAGAAGATTTGATGAGGCAAGAAAAAGAAAACTCGGAACTAAAGACGATAAGGTTGAAGGAACTGCCTTTAGTCTCCAACCTTTCTGTCTCTAGATCCGAGTTTTCTTTTTTTTGCCTCATCAAATCTTCTTTCATTTCCACATTTACGATGCCTCCTTGGAATTGTACTCTTTCTTTAGTTCCTCTTCTCGCTTTATCAATATGGTTTCATGTTCAACCAACTTATATTCTTTTTGTTTAAATGAGGAAAATAGTAACATTTGGAATAGCTCGGGTTAGGTATTGTCGAATTTTCAGTAACTTCCCCCCAACGTCCATAAAACCCATTTCCAATGAAGAACCACATCTCGTCAGGTTGGTCATCCTCCAAAATGACCTCTCCTCTCAGATAGTGTCGAAACTGATTTCTACAGTAAAGAAATAAATGAAACAATTGATGAAAAAAAAATCATAGAGTTAAACTCACCTTTTCTTCTGGGTTGAATTGGTGAAAGGTCGAAATGATCCCACTGAAGGTCGAGATAATCATATCATGGGTCGGTATATGGCTTGAGAAGGTCGAAGAAAGATTTGGCCAACTTTTGAACTTTGCAAGTCTTCCTTCGACCTTTTAATGATAAACCCGACCTTCATACCTTAATAGCGACCTTCAGTATATCTTCCCAACCTTCAGTATTATCAACTCGACCTTCCATCAATTCAACCTAGAAATTCTAATTCCCCAAACCAAAAGCCTCAACATTAGTTTGCATACAAAGTCTCAACATTTCATAAATCATAAGAAAAGCTGTAAAAAAAATCAGAAAAAAAAAACAAGCAAATTGTTGGTGTTCAACTGAAAGAAAAAAAAACAGTTCACTACACACCACCATCGTCATCTTATAAATTTCTAATTAACACTATCACTTCAAAAGCAAAAAAAATTATGCCATCCATTTGAAGGGGGAAAAACAAAGAAATTAAACGTGGGAAAAAAAAAAGGAAATCTTACCTGTAGTCTGTTGGACGCGGTGACGATGATGGTGGAGTTGAAAAAGATAAGATCCAAAGAAACTTGACCCAAAGAAAAGGAAGAAGATAGCACCCAAAGAAGTATACATGGCCAGGATTCTCAAACCCAAAGAATACAAAGATGACAGTGGAGTTGGCAGTGCTGAGTTTTGGTTTGTTTGAGGGATGGCCAGCAACTCCGAAAATAAGGAAGGAACTTGACCGTTTGACTACCACCGTTGCATGCATGAGTGTCTTTTCAACTGGCCAAGTCGTTGCATCGACCTTTGGCTGATAATACCGACTTTTGAAATTGTATGCTAAGGCCGGTATTATCTTCAGAAAGTCGATGAAAGACTTTTAAGAGGTGAAATTGATAAGTCCTAACATCGACCTTCGAAATACAATTTTGACCTTCCACCACTGCAAACTGCCAAAAAGGGTTTTTGCCATTTCCAAACTCAGATCTCCTCTTCCCAATTGTTTATGTAGCTATTTTGCATTCGAGGCATGTCACTATCACTGTCAAACCTAATTCTGACGCATGTCACCATCAAAGTTCAAACCTTCACCTTTTTTTCTTCATATTATTTAATCATCACTCGTAGTTTTTTCATATTATTTTTAATTACACAATATAAAATAAAACAAGTAATATTATTTCATTTTCATTTGCATGATTTAAATGTCGTTCAAAATAGAATACCCATTTCAACTTGGGTGTATTTGGAACTTTCAATATAAATAACATCACTACCTAACAACAAAGATTAAAGGTAATATCTTTCTTACCTGCTCCAAACAAACAAAATAAATAAATAAATAATCGATGGTATAAATGTTGAAAGTGGGAAAGAAAATCAGGGTAACCAACCTCCAATGAAGAACCACATCTCATTAGGTATGGCACCCTCCAAAATGACCTCCTTTCTTGGATTGTGTGGAAGCTAAAAGGTATATTAGGTGTGATCCATACCTCTGCAGTAAAGAAACAAAGGAAACAGTTGATAAAAAATAATTTATATAGTTAAACGTGCTTTTCCGAGAAACAAGTGGTCGACCTCTAGGATGTTTTTTTTATTAGAGAATTCTTTATTTTGAGTGTGAAATGTAACCAAATAAGTGTTTCTCTAAAACCATGAAGACTGTCACGGATCCATGTTTAATTTATGCACGTGCACAAATGGATCCATCAGTGCTCTAAATTCTTCTACTACATCATCGGTATTCTTATCTATCAGTCTTGTCAAAAAAGCCCCTCTTTATTTTGCAAGATTGTTTTTCCTTTTAGCATTAGATATGCCAATCTCGAGATAGGTGTTCTTGGCACATTCAAATTTACGAGGCATAAAATATTGTGTAACTCATCGGTATCAGAATCGGATGTGCCAGATGAGATTATCTTCCGACCTGTTTGAACCTTTGTCAAACTCTCATCAGTAGGCCGTGCTGGTTGCGCAGTATGTGAACCTCATTTAGGATCAGAATGCCACACATCCGAAGGAGACCCTGGGATGCCTGACATTTTGAACTTGGATGAAGGTCACACACCGCGCATATTAGAACAGCCTACTAATGAGATTTTGACAAAAGTTCAGATAGGTCGGAAGATAATCCTATCTGGGCACATCCGATTTTGATACTGATAAGTTATTAAGGGAAAGCTAAGTCGTATTAACGGAATGCATGTAAATACCTTTACGATGCCCCTGAAGAGTAGAAAGCGTCCAAGCAGCAAGTGAACCTCCTGTCTAAGAACATATGATGCAGTACGGGAGTGAAAACGTCCAGAATAATGAGATAGCTCCAATATGCATTCAAATGGATCCCTCCTAAATCGCTTCTCTACCCCATGAAGCTTGACCAAATCAACTACTTCTGCTATCCACGAATACTTGCAATGACAACTTGCAGTCTTACTCAGATGAATAACATGGCTATGCCAGTAAGTCCATTTCGCTCTAGCAATGTCCATGTCTTTGCAAATAATAATAATAATAAAAAGGAATTAAATCCTAAACATAAATAAGTACAATAAATAAAATAGGCTCAAAACAATTTGTTATTTCATAGAAAGGTATTATTTAAATCCTAAACATAATATTTCATAGAAAAATCTATAATAATTTATTATTTAAAACCATTGTATA
>JAOXNR010000031.1:83420-107173 GCA_028571225.1 Parsonsia alboflavescens
CCTTGACAATCATTATAAAATATTAAGTAATAAAGTACATTGAATAATTAAATTCAATTATACACTAACAGTATAAATTAAGTTGTATAATATTAATAATAAATCATTGGAAAGTATAGTGATAGTTTAATAATAATAATTTTAAATAATAATAATAATAATTTATATTTAACTTAAAATAATAATAAATTTTTATTTAATTTCAAATTTAATAAAATTAATTTTTATTTAATTTCAAATTTAATAATATAAAATTTTATTTTAATTTAAAATTTTATAATAATTAATAATAATTTATTATAAAATAATAATAAGCGAACTTCCATAGATTAACCCGACCTTTCATACATTATCCCAACCTTCAGTAGATTATCCCGACCTTCAGAGATTTTTAAATTAATAATAATGGAATAATGTTGGTCCAACATTCCATAAATTTTCCCGACTTTTAATACATTTTACCAACCTTCTGTACATTATTTCGACCTTTCATATATTATACCGACCTTCAATGATTTTTTCAATAATAATATGAAATTATAATGGGTTGACCTTTCATAAATTATACCGACCTTCAATACATTATCTTGACCTTCAGTGATTTTTAAAATTTTATAATATTAACAATGAAATAATAATATGCCGACCTTCCATATGTTGTAATGACCTTCAATAGATTATACCGACTTTACATATATAATCACGATCTTCCACTATTTCAACCCAAAAAGTCTATTTCGCAGTCGTTTATCTCATACATATGCCTCCAAATGGGCTTAACATGCCTCAATTATCAACATACTTTCTTTTTTTTTGTAAAAAAGAAGACAAACAATCGAGGCATATGACAATTAACATTTCCAATTCAAAAGCAAGAAACAAAATTGACGATTAAAGTACAGGCATTTGCATAATCATGGAGGGGAACAATCACAGTACAACCACATGCATAATCATTGTGGCAAAAAAATTTTAAATGACACAAAGGGAACCTACCTGTAGCAGGTGAAACCTTTTCTTTTATGAAGCGGGTGTACCTTCTTCTTATTCGACAACGTCAAGCTACCGATGAAAAAATTTCACAATAGGAAGGGCACTTGAACAAATGGATTGTGAGAGGAGATGGACGATTGGGTTTCAATTGCAATTAGGTTGTTTGAATGGGTTTGTGGAAGGTTGGATGAATGAGGGAGTAACATGCCCTTGGGAATTCCTAATGGATTTGGGTAAGGACGACTGAATAAGGGCAAATGGATTTTTTCAATTTGGATGTCCATATTCATTTGAGTATACAGTAAAAATTAGATTATCCAAATGAATATAATTGAAATGTCTCGACAAAGTAGGTACAATTGAAATACTTGATTCAATGTTAGGTATTTTTGAAAATTTCCTCCTATACCATGAAATTCATATATTATTATGATATTTCTGAAAATAGCTAATTCTTTTTCCTAGTTATTTTTATTTGGTAAAAATACATTTCTTGTGAATTAAAAAATGTGCTTTTTAAAGTGGGAAAAAAATACTGAAACTTAGTCAGAGAGTTAATGGAAACTCCCACTAGACGTAAATCTCACGACAACACTCTGCAAAGACCAACACAGCAATCCTTTCAGATACTTCCACGTGTAGTATTCTCCACGTGTTCTACTCCCATTCGTCAAGCTTAACTACAATTTCCCTCTCGACCCGACCCGTATATATACCTCGGATCTCCATCGTTCCGTATTCTTCTTTTTCACCCCAACCCACCATCACTGAGCTCTCAGTTCTCCCTTTGGGTTTTGAATCAGTCAACAATGGCGAAGAGGAACTGGGATACGATCTTATTCCGCTTGGGAATACTGTTAACCGTGTTCTTGTTCTTTCCTTTGCCTTCGCAATCGGCAGTATGCAGCATAGATCTGGGTTCCGAATCACTCAAAGTTGCTGTCGTTAATCTCAAACCAGGGCAATCTCCCATATCCATCGCCATTAACGAAATGTCGAAGCGCAAGACTCCTGCTCTCGTTGCGTTTCATTCCGGCACTCGCTTCATCGGAGAAGAAGCTTCTAATCTCGTCGCTCGCTACCCTACAACAGTGTTTTCTCATCTCCGGGAATTGATCTCCAAACCATACGACTTCACCCGGAAAGCTCTCCAGTCTTTGTATCTGAATTACAAGATTGTCCCTGAGAGTTCTAGGGGCCTTGCTGCCTTCCAGACCAGCCAGGAGAATGGGAATTATACCGCGGAGGAGATGGTGGCCATGCTGTTGAAATACGCAGCGGGCTTGGCTGAGACGCACGTCAAGGGAAGTGTCAAGGATTGTGTAATTACGGTGCCGCCATACATGGGTGTGCCCGAGAGGAAGGGTGTACTAGTTGCTGCGGAGTTGGGGGGGATTAATGTGCTGGCTTTGGTCAATGAGCATTCAGGGGCTGCATTGCAGTACGGTATTGATAAGGATTTTTCAAACGGGTCTAGGCATGTGATCTTCTATGATATGGGGGCTAGCAGTACTTATGCTGCTCTTGTCTACTTTTCCGCTTACAATGGAAAGGAGTTTGGAAAGACCGTGTCCGTTAACCAATTTCAGGTACTGCTTTCAATCCCTTGATTATGTTGTTTATTCAATTTGACCTGTTTCTTGAACCTAAATAATCGATTGTAGTATCTTATCCAATTAATTTTGTAAATTCTGTATCTTTTTATGGATTTCCCTTAACATCACGGGAAAAGAATTCTTTTTGCCTAATTTTCTCAAGTTTTGATCGTGCGTTGGCCATAGTGGCAGATGGTAGATGGTATAAGACCCCAATAAAATGGAGAAGATAAAACACAAAATTGGTATTGTTAGTGCCTTGTATTGATGGAAGGTAGTTTCTGTCCTTTTTTTTCTTTTTTCTTGAAAGAGAAACCACCAACAAATTAATCATTTTCCAAGGAGGAAGAGCACGATTGTTAATAGTAATCCTCCTTTGGTAAAGTGAATCGGAAATATAGAAGAATAATTAATAACAGGTTTTCAATCCTCGGAGAAAGAAACTTCTTAATGAAGAACAAGATTGTTCTTATGAAGGCTTTTGACTTTATAGACCTATTTACAACCAATAGCAGATTTATAGGAGGTAAATCAACTATATCCCAAGTGTGATCAATCCGAATGACAACTGAAGCATCAATTTCCTTAGCCATGGCTTGACATCAAATCTGAAAGAAGAATAGCCCCTACCTAGGACTGTGGTTCAATGGGAGATTCAAAATAAAGAATTCATGATCAGGAGAAAACCTTTCATGCCTAATGAAAATGGTGAGGTGAATGATGTGAACTCAAGTGAGAGGACAAAGTAAGATAATAAATGGAAAGATATGAAGGTGGAGCTGTAGACCTTTGTAATTTCCTAATAGGGAGAATAGATGGTGTAGTAGAAGGAATAGAATAGGATGCATCAGGAACAAGAGGAGAACCATTAGGAGGGGAGAAGGGAAAGAGGAGAAGGACAGTCAAATGAAAATTGATCAAGGGCAGTGGAGGATAAAATAATAGATGGAGCAGGTGCTGAAGATGAAGGCAAATAAAAAGGAAAGACAGACTGGTAAAATAACATTAGAATGAATACCTGCATACTGGAATATCTAATAAAGGAGTCTTTGGTATGAACAGGATGCCCTAAGCAAATGTAAATGCAAGGATGTCTTTTGGGAGTAAATTTATCTGGTAATGATGAAAGGAATTTATGATAAAGAAGGATGAAAGGGGTCTTATGTTGGGGAACAGGATAGGCAAGATATTAATGATTTTGACGGTGTGTGAAGAACAACATATCTCCACTAGGCAATAGGTAGAGGATTGAAAAAGTAGGGTCTTAGCCATATTTAGAACTTGTTGATGTTTTCTCTCTACACTGCCATTTTGTTATTGTCCCGCGAAAAATTCCGAAGAATGTGATAGAGCTGTATGGGAGTTATTCTACTATAAAAAAGGAATAAACTATATAGTTTTTCCAGCGTGTACCTTTTATGAAGTGCTTTAGAGAATTTCATGATGAAATATGAACAAAGTTTTCCATATCTTATAAGTTATTCCTTTACTATTATATGCAAGTAGATGTGTTATTTTCCCAAGGATAGGCATTTATGCTTTTAAATCTTACATGTGATAACTATTATAGGTGAAGGAGGTCAGATGGGATGCTGAACTTGGAGGTCAAAATATGGAATTAAGGTTGGTGGAATACTTTGCAGATGAATTCAACAAACAGCTTGGTAAGGGATTTGATGTCAGGACATCACCCAAGGCAATGGCCAAATTGAAGAAGCAGGTTAAACGTACCAAAGAAATTCTTAGTGCAAACACAGCGGCACCTATATCAGTCGAGTCACTTCATGACGATCGTGATTTTAGGTAAGTTGAAGTCCAATGATATCCTTTATCTTCATTGTATATTTGCTATGTCTCCTAAATTTTACCTTTTTTTAAATTTTTTTTAAGAAATTTTTTTATATTGCTCTGTGTCCCATAATCTTATTGGTTTGCTCTCTTGTGAAAGCAAAATCACTGGCAAGCTTATTATTAAAGTTTATGGAGAACTATGATATAGTGGGAGTAAAGAAAAAGAAGAGGGTTACTCTATCATGATTATAGAATGAAAATTCAGGATGTACTGGTTCAGTTTAGCAGAAGTTGATATATGATACCTTGCATTCTTGCAGTGTTAAATGGGTTTCTTTTAAGGTTTTGAGCAAGTTTTTTTCTTCCCTTCAACCCCCCCCCCCCCCCCCCTTCTTGATACAAGTCAAATGATTTGTAAACATTTTATTTTTGTGGAACATGTGTGGTCTAGAGCTGAAGGTAGCGTGTGTTAATGTCTAATTTTAGTCATTGTGCGCTGATTGATCTGGTTGTTCGCCATTATTTTCCATTTATGAGATTTAGATCTGGTGGTCAATCTATTTTCGCATGACCATCTCCTCTTTGGACATCTAGCTATTTGCCTATTCTTAATCATTTTCTGCTCTTGGATGGGTGTAATGGCGTTCAGCGAGAAATGAGTCTAGTTTGTGTGCTTTTCTTTATCTGTAACCTATTATGTTGCAAAGTTACATGCCCCAACATGTTCATTTTTGCAAGTTAGTCTGAGTTATATTTTCTTACACTCAATTGAAATAACCTTCTTTGCAGGAGTACAATAACTCGTGAGAAGTTTGAAGAGCTTTGTGGTGACTTGTGGGACAGAGCACTTACCCCCCTGAAAGAAGTTCTTCAGCATTCTGGTCTCAAATCTGATGAGATATATGCTGTGGAGCTGATTGGAGGTGCCACAAGGGTGCCAAAGTTGCAGGTCAGTTTGTTTTATTTTCTCAACAAAATAAATATAAATGAGCTACCCTATACTAGATATCTTTTAGTCTACTGAACAGACAAAACCTGGAACAAACAAGTCAATCTTGTTCTTTTTGTGTCTAATTCACTTGGAAGTTGAAGAAGAGGTGGGTTAAGTACCAGGTTTATACCATTAGAGTCTTTGCCCAACTGGCTTTATTAGCAGTGGCTTTTTCTAATGAGCAGTAAAGGTGCTTTAGACTCCTAATTTTTCATTGCTTACGTACTTGAGTTGTGACACGCTGTTCTCTTTGACAAAACTATATTTTTTTCTTTTGTTTCTTATTACTTCTGGAGGAAAATGAGTGATGTCAACTGACAAGCATTTTTGGGCACCATGTTTGTGAGAATTGGATAGTCATAGACTAACTAATCAAAAGAGAAAAAGAATAATGCTCCCTCCATTTCTACATTTCTATTTTAGGATGTTCGTTACTGAACTTTCACTTTCCTAAAATAAACATATTTTCCATCTATACCGAGTTAGGAGTGAATATTCACATGCAAGTGATTAATAATAATGAAGAGAAGGGCAAACCTCCTACTGCATCAGATCAGTTTATTCTTTTTGTGATTATTTTATTCTGCTATGGGCAGCTATGCTTAGCATATTTATGTTATGTAAGGAAAAGAAAAGTGAAAGACAGAATGAAGGGAGGGGTTGGAGGATCACTGTAAACGTTGCCAATGCAAATTGACTCTTATCTTTAAACTCTAGAAAAGTTTTCTTTGGTTGATATTCAGCAACCTTGAATGTGGATATGCTTGAATGTCTATTTGAATATGTTTGTAGCGGTAATCCTCCTCCAACAGTTGCTACCTATTGCTTTGCAAAATTATGCATGAACTTAACTGTTCTTGATTTTCCTTTACAGGCCAAGCTTCAGGAATTCCTGGGGAGGAAGGAGCTGGATAAGCATTTGGATGCTGACGAAGCTATTGTTCTTGGTGCCTCGTTACATGCTGCAAATTTGAGTGATGGAATCAAATTAAATCGTAAGCTAGGGATGATTGATGGTTCTATGTATGGAATTTTGCTTGATTTGGATGGTCCTGATCTTGTGAAAGATGAAACAACTAGACAGTTGATTGTACCCCGAATGAAAAAGCTGCCTAGTAAGGTTAGTGACTTTGCTGTTATAGATGGCCTTGCATTGGTCAAAATTTATAATAAACTCTCTCATTAGTTTTAGTGTTTTCATTTCACTGCAGATGTTCAGATCTGTTATTCGTAGCAAGGACTTTGACATTTCGCTTGCTTATGAGAGTGAAGATTTGGTACCGCCTGGTACTTCTTCACTGACATTTGCCCAATATGCTGTCTCTGGTCTTACTGAGGCCAGTGAAAAGTAAGTTAATGGATGCATGAGTCAATTTTCTCATGTGATTTGTTTCACAAATGCTTCACTTTTTTGGTCTTTACTAATTTTGTTCTTTGCCTTTCAGGTATGCTTCACGAAATCTTTCTTCTCCAATTAAGGCAAACCTGCATTTCTCTCTCAGCAGGAGTGGGACTTTTACATTGGACAGAGCAGATGCTACAATTGAGATAACAGAATGGATAGAGGTTCCACGAAAAGATCTCACAATCGATAACTCAACCTCCTCTGCTGGCAATATATCACTTGAAACTGGTCCTCAAAATGCCTCTGAAGAAAGCAGTAACAAAACTCCGGTGGATGATGGTAATGGTGATACACTAAATTCCACTGCAAGTGATAATCATTTAGCCAATGTTGTCATGGAAAAGAAATTGAAGAAGCGTACTTTCCGAGTACCATTAAAGGTGTTGAAACTTGATTGTAATTGTTATCGTATTTGTTTTATTTTCTGAAGAGCTGTAGTGAAGTAGTTGTAATTTCTTTCCAATTTTGAGGCTTCATCTGTGTTTATTTGCAGATTACTGAAAAGACGACAGGGTCAGCAATGTCTCTTTCAGAAGAATCTTTTGCTGACGCTAAGCATAAGCTGGAAACATTGGACAATAAGGACGAAGAGAGGAAAAGAACAGCAGAATTGAAAAATAATTTGGAAGGATACATTTATACCACCAGAGAAAAGGTATGAACTGTGATAATTATCAAGAACACTTGCACTTTAGTTTCTTACAAAAGATTTGAATAGGAAAATTACCAAAATATCTACAGTCTACTTATGGTTAAGTTTCTTCAAAAGGTTTTACCGACCCATTTCTGACATAAGGATTGATTTCTGTTGCAATTTGTATGTTTATGTATGTTTAATTTTATAATGCCTGTCAGAAATTCCTGTCCAATCTCTTGCCTATCCTTTTGAGCCTACAGTTTGACTAAAGACAGAGACAAATTTGGAAGTTGTTTAAAATCAATGTTTTCTGATTAAACAGCTATTATACTTCAACTGAAGAGGCTAGTCTTTAATTATGTCTATTTTGTGCTTTTTAGATCACTACAAATTGAGTTTGTACCATTCTTGTAGCTTGACCTCTACTTGGTTCCTTCAAGTTTACGTTGTTCCTGGTCTAGTTTCATGTGCATATCATTAAAAACTGATTGGTTGCATTTGATTTTTGTTTTATGGCATCATGGTACACCAGCTTGACTCAGAAGAATTTGAAAAAATTTCCTCAAGTGAAGAACGCAAATCATTTATGGAAAAACTTGCGGAGGTTTGCTTTTCTACCCACTCGTTGGCTTTCTAGATTCCTGCATCTCATGGTCTTAACTTGTCACCTTATCTATTTGATTGGGTGAAAATTTAATCATAGGCTGCACTGAATTTATCCGCTGTTACAGGTACAAGACTGGTTATACATGGATGGTGAAGATGCTCCTGCCTCTGAATTTCAAGAACACTTGGATAAGCTGAAAGCTATTGGAGACCCCATATTCTTTAGGTCAGTTGTTTAAGTGGTTAGTGTATTTTCAGTATCTTAGCTAACAATCTCTCTTTGTGTGTGCTTATCCTGTTTTTAGATATAATGAACTCACTGCAAGGCCTGCTGCATTGGAACATGCTCAACGATACCTCAGTGAGCTTCAACAGGTGATTCATTTTGGTCTATAATTCAGTTTTCCATTTTTTGATCCTCAGAAAACTTCTATATGTGCATGTGTCTGTTCAACCTGATCCTAGTCTACAATCTATCCTGGTTGTCTGCATAGTACTGAAGTAATAATGCTAAACATCAGACGAAGAAGTAAAAGTATTGATAAGATCAGATGGTTGATATCACCATTACTATATAATAATAGAAAATTATAATAATGAAATTATATAATATTGCATGTTAACCTCTACTTTAACCTTGCAAATTTTTTGTTTTTTGTTTTTTTTTTAATTTTATTTTCCTGATGTTTCCAGATTATACGTGGATGGGAAACAGAAAAATCATGGCTTCCAAGAAAAAGAATTGATGAGGTGCCCTTGCATTGCATTTGATTTCTATACATGGTCTGAATTTTCAACTGAAACATAAGGTTTTTTTCCGTGCAAATCCCTCTAGGTTCTAAGTGAGGCCAAAAAGGTGAAAAGTTGGTTGAATGAGAAGGAAGCAGAGCAGCAACAGTAAGTTTTCCATTTCTCTAATTGTCTTGTTATTATTATTTTTCTTACGTTAGTTTTCTGTTAGCCTTTCCAAATTCCTTCTTGTTTCCTCTCAGAGAATGTGGGGTGCTTGACTTTCAATTATTTTTCACATAATTTTTTTTTTTACTATTTTGAGAATCTAGCTTACTTATACAAGCAACTCTGATGCTGCTCAATCATACATTTTGTAAGTACACTAGACCAGTCAAAACTGAGAAGCTTGCCCCAAAATATGTGCCATTCTCTCACCTTATTTTAAATCTAGAATCCTTGGTAAACAGTGCACAAAAATTTTTCAGGGTAATTAATTTCTTTTCAATAGGAATAAAAGAATTTTGATTTAATTGGCAGGAATTCCTAATAATTTCTTTATTGTTTGAATTCTTCACAAATCATTTTCTTGTGCTATATAAATATTCCCAATTTAGAACTTAGAAGATACAGATCCAATTTAATCACGTGCACTCTTTTTAAGTGTTGTAGCATCTTTATAATAAAGCCGGTACTATTTTATTCTTCATATCCTTAAGGCTCTTTCTCTAATTTAGGTTATTTTGAGTATGAGAATGCTCTTGAGGATAGGAGAGGTGTAGAGTAATGCCATATAACTATGCTTGGAAACCAGGCAAGAAAGTGGCATAACGGATGTGTTATCATCCTCGGTAGAATTATGCACTTTAACTCAAGTCAAAAGAACATTTTGAGTTTTGTCAAGGATAAGAGAGAAAAAACGACAACTAAACAGCCTCTTGATATAAGATCAGCAATAAGTGGTCTTGTGGACAATCTATTAAGTGCCAAACTAGCAGAAAACAACCTAGAGGGTTTTTTATTTTACTTGCTGCTTTAAACCAAGTAACATGTTTGCAATGCCATTTTTCCTGGCAGGACTTCTTTGTTCAGCACACCGAAGTTCACATCTGATGAAGTACATACGAAAATCTTCAATATTCAAGATAAGGTAGGGCTTCTTAGTATGTTATTGTTTGTACTTTTGACTTGATTAGTGAAAGAGGAAGGATATAGTATTTAGTTATTTGGTATAAAATAATGAGATTATATTGTTAATTTGTCATGTAGGTTTCTAGTGTCAATAGAATTCCCAAGCCAAGGCCGAAAGTTGAGAAGATCGTAAAAAATAAAACCGAGAGTAGTAGTGATGAAAATTCCACAAACTCATCAACTGAAGAAGCCTCTCAAAATGACCGCGAGGCAGGATCTACGGAGAATTCTGCAGATAACAAATCTGATACTGGATCTGAAGAGAATTCCACAGACAAAAATGCTGAGTCTGGATCAGAGTCTCATGATGAGTTGTAATCATACTGTAACAGAAAAAAAAGGAATCCAACCCAACAATCAAGCTACCACAGGAGAGAAGTATGGCAGTGATAGGCATTTTGATTATCAAAGATAGTAGAGAGAAGCCCAAATTTTTTATGGTCTGCCTTTGCTTGCCATCCTTGGGGAGTTATTCATCCTATAATACACTATTGATAGGCTTATGAAATATTGTCGAATTAGCCTTTATTTTGTAATACCTGTTAGAGTAGTTGTTAACATGTACCCAAGTGAAGTGGGAACATAATCTTGAGCCATTGGCTGCAAAAACAATTTTGGTTCTCTATTCAGATTTTTGTCCAGTATGTTCTTAACAGTTACACAAATATATGAACATTTTTGTATCACTCATTGGAAGTGAGATGAGATGAGAATTCAAGAACTTTCTTCGCCTGAGAATTGGAATGAGGGTGAGGAGAGTTCTTGTAAGAGGGGCATTTGCTTGCTCTTTGTTGTTTAGTATGTTAGTGCATTGTTTCTGTTATTTCTAGAGTTTCACGTTTGTGAATTGATATTATCTCCAAGAGGGCATTTTTTGGTATTTCTTTCTTAAGGAACTATGTCCCTAAATATTGTGCATTGCACTGATTTGTAATTGACATTCAAAGGCTATTGGTGTATGAAACTGAACATGCATTCACATCATCAAAATTTGCAACCTTCCTTGATCAGAAGAAGAAATTTAAGGGCTAAATACTTCAAATTGTTTGAGATACAAACTCTACTTTTAGCTCTGGTAACATTATTCATGGAAATCTACATCTTCTCCATCGCCCCTTGTCGTAAAGGTGGCATTGTATATACTATTATGGCTTTGTTATGTGTTCTCTGTAAATAGAGAAAATCAAGTAATTTTGTCATGTATTTTAAGCAGATGAAAAAGAACACTATTCTCTTATCCCAATGACCCAATCAAGGCCGGAAATGGAAGAAGATCTGCATTAATGAGGGAGGAAATATCAGGACATGACACCAAGATGAATATGAAGAATATCCCTGCTGCAAAACTTCTTGAAGTAAAGAATGAGACTCACTAAATTTTTCTCTAAGGTAATGAGCAAGTCAATTGGTGTAACCATTTCTGTGTTCCTTCTGCCATTTCCATGCAATTGACAAACTCTCTTCAAGATTGTATCTGGCTGACCAGCCCAGATCAAGCCTAATCTTGGAAGGATCACTGTAAACCTCAGCATAATCTCCTGGGCGACGACTGAGGTGGTCCACCTTTATATCCACACCAGTGGCCTTCTTACAAGCCTCTACAAATTGTTTCACCGAGCTTCCTGTAATTATATAGATATACAAATACATGACGGGTTTAAAAGTAGTCAGTCAGTCAGTCAATCAAGCAAAGAATTGCAAAGCTACCTTTTCCCGTGCCAACATTGTAAATGCCAACTTTTCCCCGAGTAGCATGGGCCAGAGCTTTAACATGTGCATCAATTAGATCAGTAACATCAATGTAGTCCCTTATACAGGTACCATCTGGTGTATTATAATCTGTTCCTCTAACCTGGAATATTCCCCAAAAAATTGTTTGATGTGCTACTTAGTAATGAATAAGATCCAAAGAGAGAGGTTCTTCAGCATTATCACAGAATCCAGGATAAGAACAGTGAAATACCTTTAGCCCAGGAATTATCCCTCTAGCAGCATCAAAACAAGCGCCAGATATCCGGCCTTGCTCACGCAATTCTGGTCGAGGTGCCTCTCCCAATCTTCCTTCCGGATCAGAGCCTATCACATTGAAGTACCTGAATATTACATTAGAATCAGTATAAGAAGTAACTGAAACCTGAACCAATTTATGCAACCAATTGCATAATTACTAAGAGGGGCTAGGAGAAAAACTCCAGTTTTAGGAAATAAATGCAATTCTTATGTGCAGGATGAACACGATAATTTTTGTCCCATGATATGCTATGAAACTTGCAAAGAAAAGTTTTCTGTGAAAAGACTTTCAATTTAAAGAGGGATCTGTTTCACCCCAAGAGCAAAAGTATGTACATCATTCCAACTGATTGATTAATTGTCAATGGGGCTGAGTCAGAGAAGTACATCACAAACCTTAGGATCATGATAGCCATGTCAGAAGTTTTCGAGAAGTCCAAAATGATATCTTCTGCCATTTTCTTGGCCTTGCCATATGGATTGATTGGGATCTGGATTTTGTCAATTTCGAATATTAGCGACTTTATTCATAACAATCAGAACTACTATTTTTATCACAAAACGGTTTCTGGCAATATGGAAAATCTCAGAGATTGAAGGGACATATTCTTTTCTTTTGCAGTTAAAAATGCATGCGATAGCTTATTGAATAAATGAAGGCAACATCGTGTTACTCATTTGGGACTGAAAAGGGAGATAAAGTTCAGCTATAGAGAAATAAGAACATGGGCATGATGATTTGATCACTCGCCTGAGGAGTTTCTTCTGTAATAGGCATTTTTTCAGGCTCTCCATATGTTGCACAAGTACTTGAATAGATCAGTGTATTTACTCCATGGGCAGCCATAGCCTTCACTAGTAGTAAGGTGTTTGAAGTGATGTTATGATAATATCTGCTAGGCAAAATTTTGGAAAATGATGCAGTAAAGTGGTTAATTGAAAGGGTTCAGTTTTTCTCTGTAACAGATTCATAAAGATAAAACACTTGGAGCAAAATGAAAAGAATTTTATGCTAGATGATACTCTTCCCACAGACAATTCAAAGATGAAAGATTATAACTTTCTCCAAACAATATTAGAAGATGGATTATTCATTACAGTGTTTGTGTTGCTTGATTTGGCAAAAAAAAACATGAGCTAATCTAAAGTATGATAAGCATCACAAGGAAGTATCAACCAAATCACTAAAGAAATAGAAAAAATGCCATAGGACACAAGCCAATTACCTGAGAGGTTCAGCTGTACTTTCTCCAACATATGCAACTGCTGCAAAATGCATCACAGCATCAAAGGCATTTTGTGAAAATATTTTGTCCACCTGATTAATTAAGGAAACTTCTTAAAGAATTGATATGCCTTCTCTAAGAGGCATTGTGGCAAAAAAAAAACAACAGGAAAATGAATGATTTGAATAGGATACAGCTGCTACATCTCCCAAATCAGCAAAAATAAATTGGAGTCTTCCGGGTTCTGGAAACATTTGCTGCAGAACTTTAACAGCTCCCATATTTCCCCGAGAAAGATTGTCCTTGGGAAAGAAGTAAAAGTCAGCAACCAAGCTTCTCAGGATCCATAAAAGGGAAAAAACATTATCTGTAGATAAATGCAACATACCAAAATTGTGACACGATATGAATCCTTTAGAAGTTGAAGAACAGCATGAGAACCTATATAGCCAGCACCTCCAGTTACTAAAACATGAGTTACTCCAGGCTCATGTTGAGAGAACTGTTAACATTTAGGAAGAGTAATAAAGCATATTACCATGAGCAAGGATAAGAAAATACTGAAAATGAGAACTGTACTAAGACTCCGATCAGAAAAAACCACCCTTTTTAGAGTCAGGAATCTGTTACAATAGAACATCAGAAAGAATTGGAGCATGTTTCTCGTGATGGTTATATGATGATATAGCGTGACAATCTGAAGGAAAGGCTGTGGATTTAAGAAATCACAATTTTTATAGTTATAAATGTTTAGAAATATGATATGAATAAGTCAAAATATACATTTATGCCTAATAAGCATTTAAAAACACTCCTTACTATCACTCTATCATATTCTAACTGATTTTGTCATTGAACAGAAAAAAGTTCCTAGAGGGCTTAAAGAACAGAGTTTGAGTGAAAAATTTGTTCTCCACCCCTTCCCCTGCAATACTGTATAGTGTGACAACAAAATAATGGATGAAAAAATTTAGTCCATTTTCAAGAGCATAGGTCATCTGCCTCCTGCCATTATAAGACATTACCTTGCTAGAGCTACTAAAATTGTTTGACTGCTTCAAAATAATAATGAAAAGGGCAATCAAGCCAGCAGCCAAAAGAACTTTTCTAGGAAATTGGTTCTTCCTTCTTGAATCGGGATAAAAATCCATGCCTGCAAGAGGGGATGAAATTGTTGTGTTAAGGACTCCATGGAACCTGTAATCCAAAGTGATGCACCAATGAACTTTAAATAAGGTGGAGATGGGGAGAGGGAGTAAGACACAATCTGCTTCAGAGCTAAAAAGGGTTAAGATCTTCTGCTCTACATCACCTCTGAATGATACTCTACCCAATTACCAAATCCAATGCATATCTGGGAAGATTTTATTATTCTGAGGAGGTAAAAATATAAACCATGCAGTAGCAAGAAAAGCAAAGAACAAAAAACTTGATGAACTTGGAAAACTTTGAGTGCATTTTGTTCAGCATTAGAAGTCCACACAAGTGAGAATGACATGGTATGATGATTGTTGTTAAAGTCATGAATATTGTCGTCAATACAATGTAGACATTCAAGACCTTATTGTAACTAAAGTTCAAATGATAAAACACATGGATAGATATTACGAGCCATCTAACTCAAATTGTAAAACCAGTGTTTGCCTGCTGCAGCCTGATAGTTTAATTCCTTCTGCAGTTTTCTAAAGCTGTAAACAAAAACTTTTCTTTACACCTACTCTCACAAATCAGGTTGGAAAAGTTTTATTCTGGAAAATCAAAACCGACATCCATTATCAAGTAAATTCTTGAATAAAGAACACTTTCTTGATATTATGAGCCCATTTTTCAGTCATTCGGACCAATGGGAACATATGATATGAATAGGCAGGTGTGCGTGCACATTCGTAACAATAAATTGGTTAATATGGCAGTTAACAGCAGCAACAAAAGGAAAGAAAGCAATTATTATGTAGATTACAAGAAAATGCAGAGAAAAACCTTTGCAGCAATTAACACATTCATTCAAAGGCAGGAGATAGAGAGATGTGCAATTTTGGAACTTATATAACGAAAAAGAAATATAGTAGGAATCGCCTTCGATGGAGCAATCAAGAATCCCCAATAAACAAAAGAAAACCCAAAAATGGAAATTGAACCTTTATTAGAGTTCGACCAGTAATCGCCTTATGAAAAAAAAAAAGCAAAAAAAGAAAAAACAGAAATTACATAACATAAATGATTCATGTCACCAGGACACAAAAAAGAGAATCAAAGTTCACATAACATATCATATGGCTTACAGAAAACATAGAGAAATCACGTAGTAGGACGAGTAGATCATAAAGAAAACGAGAACCTTTA
The DNA here is from genome assembly GCA_028571225.1 of Parsonsia alboflavescens. Taxonomy (NCBI): domain Eukaryota; kingdom Viridiplantae; phylum Streptophyta; class Magnoliopsida; order Gentianales; family Apocynaceae; genus Parsonsia; species Parsonsia alboflavescens. The sequence continues at coordinate 98,938 of JAOXNR010000031.1, forward strand.
AAAAATCCTGGGTGCAACCCAGGAAGAAAGGAAAACATGATCAAGGAAAAGACATCAAGCTTCAAGTAGAACTAAAACTGGTACCCAAAAAAAAAAAGGAGAAAAGAAAAAAACTAACAGAGAAAAGTGCATACCTGAACAGAGAAAGGACGGGAAAAAATTGAGAGCAGGGAGCTGATGAGGTGAGGGAGGGGGAGGGGGTAAATGCAGAGGTATGAAAGAGAAAAACAGAGAGAGAGAGAGAGAGAGAGGGGGGGGAGTTTCTTTGCAGTTCCAATTAAGAAGGCGGAGGCAAAAAATAGTCAAATGTGAATGTGGAAGAGTTAGAGAAGGAAATGGGAGAAGAGAACATTGTAACGGAAGAAAAGTGGAGCATCATGGAGTGCAAACAACGATGGCTAAAAGCCTCAAAACTAGGTGCAGTACAATTGAATTGATCAATCCACCAGATTTTATATATGAATATAAAATTTTGTTAGTTTGGACGTAGTCCTAGTCTTCTGGGATGCTGGTGAAAATCACTAATTGCCGTTAAATTTGGAGATCAGTTGGAAAATTCTCAACTTGCTTCGGACAAAGAAGCCACCAACCCCTTTTTTTTTTTTTTAATTATATTTATTTTATTTTATTTAATTATAGTATTATGTTCGGTCTAAATAATTACTGTTAAAGAGTCACTGTATTTTCACCAGAGAGAGAAAGCTCTATCAATTGGACGGCCGAATTTCAATAAATAAATTTTGTGCTAATAAAGGACAGGACCACTTTCTTAAGCAGTTTTACCTAAAAATACACCCAACTCTTATTACTTCAGACCTATTCATATTCCTACCCTCCTTGACTCTAAAAGAAAAATTCCCATTTTCTGATTAAAATTCTACCAAATACCGGAAGAAAGTGCCAACAAAAAAGTCAACTACTCTATCGACCCTAAGCTGGGTGGATTGGCAAAGTCAATGATAAGAAACATAATTTTTCACAGGCTGTGTTGTGCCATAAAATTAACTTTCATCATTACACGCATCTCTCTCCCATATAATATTATACTCTCAAATTTCTCTCCTCTCACCCCCAAAAAGGAAAAGATTATCATATCATATCCTTCAATTCAAAAATAAAACAGATGCGACACACAGGACATTACAATAAAAACATAGAAAAACTCTTTTAACAAAAAATACGATTATAGATTGATCACAAAGTCGACCAAAGAACATCTGCAATTATTATTACATTCTTCTTCCACTAAAATTTCTGGAAGCAAGCTAAGCCCACCCTCCCTACACATACTACTAGCACAACCGAACCTTGCCAACACAATCATGCCTCTCCCACCTGAGAAGGATTCTTCTTTCTTCATCCCCTTTGATTCCCAGGAAATGTGCGCACCACTAAAATCCATAAGTGACCTGTACAACCTAACCTTGTATTCAGGTTCTATGCAGGGTTGACCAGAGCATAAAAAAAATAAAGCTCCTTGAAAAAGCTTCAGTTACCAAACCCTTTCTTTAAACACAATACAGAGTTAAGCAAAGAAAACATATTGACCACAGCAGGCAGTAAAAGTCTCCCGAGAGAGAGAGAGACAGAGAGTTGGATGGAAGGTGGGTGCAGGCCAAGATGAAGATGATTATGCGGGAATTACATAGTAGTTTTTAGGTGTAATCCATGCTTCTTTCTCCACCTGAAATTGTTGATTCTGCAGAAAGCACATTTTCGATACCAGACACAAAATGAGCTCAGGAACAAATCATCAAAGTACAGAACTTGTCAGCTTCCCATCTTAGCTAACCTTTCACTGATTCAGGATTTACTTGTCCGCCGCTACCACCGTGAGTATTAAATCCAGTGACTGGCATGGATCTCTGGGCAAAATTCATCAACAACTTCCTCTGGTGCTCATCCGTGTGTGGAAGACTAGCACGCAAAAGCTCCACGGGCATTTCTCTTCTAACAGCTCTTTCTGCCTCTGAGCTATTCATTTCTGCATTTGGCTGAGTCTGTGAAAATACTGATTGCACTATGCTATCATATTTACCAGCACAATACTTTGTAAGAAGAACGAAAAAGGCATCAAAGGAAGCTTGCCAAAGTGCAGGATTAGGCATGCCATATTTGCCAGAACCCGGTGGATTAGTTAACAAATTAGTTGCCCTTTCTAAAACAGATTTCAGGATAACAGAAGACCCATCACCAGCGGGACTTCCAAGAGGTCGAAGAGGTGGCTGTTCTGAGGAGCAGACAACAGCAGCAAGGCAAGCACTCAGAGAATTCAGATCCATTCCACTAACACAAGTAGAGACTGTTTTAGCAAGACCGGTTATGGTCTCAGCTGCTTCAGGCTCAGAGGGTAGGCCACCAAACAGAAACCTTAAATGGCGGAAGATAGCCATGCTAACTATTCGAGCCAGCTCGCTACCAGGGAAAAGAAGTTGAATGAACTTTGTAATAAGTTTACGGCCTTTAGGAAGACAGGCTAGGCGTAGGAAGATAATGTCATCCTTAGGAGCCAGCCCAACTGAGCTCCCACTCTTGCCAAGTGGATCAACAAGCTGAAGCGAGGCTGCCAAGCCTTCTAAAAGGACCTGCCGCTTCCGTCTGAGTTGCCCTCCACCATCTTGCGGCTGACTGCACTTTAAGAGCCTGTCAATGTCATCAACATCTAGAAGAAGGTAAAGCCCATCCTCCACTGTAATTCTAGCAGCAAGCATTGGTTCTTGCTCCAAAGGTTTCTCGGATATTTTCTGTTCTCCATTGCTGTCACCACATGCAGAGGCAGGAGGTTCAACTTCAAGAAGCGGACGAGGCCTGCGTATGGAAGAGAATGAAATTCTTCCAAGTGCATCTACCTGTAGATGAGGCTGTGAATCAGTACTGTTGCGTGATCGTGAAGATGACTCCTTTGCATGAGCAGGGCAGAAACGATGTTCTGACCCAGATTCAGTTGCTTTCTTTGCAAGACGAGCTTGGTGATAATAATCATCTACGTAAGGATCACTGCAATGTGTTGCAGCATGCTGCATTTTAAGAATACTCTCTATCTCATCAGCAGTCATATACTTGGATCTGAACTGAGGCCAGTTACCGTCACCTCTTTGGCTACCAGTATCAGAGCCATGCTGAGAAAAGCGCACGCTGTGTTTACCCTTCTTTGACGATTTAGGTCTTGGATCTCTTATATTAGCCAAACCATATTTACTCAGATGTGATGGTGAAGGAAAGCTGTTGTATAGCTGGGACCGCAAAGCTGAAATATGAGTCAAGGATGGTTGAACTGAAAGGTGCAGCCTTGATTGCTGCAACTGCTGCTGTGAAGATACTAATTGTGGGGACAGTAATCCATTCTGGAAGGACAATTGCTGTTGTAAAAGGCTATTGAAGATACTAGCATGACCCCCATCAAGCAGACTAGCATGGCTACTCCAGTGATTTTGCGACCGGGTATTAAGAGGAAGACCAGGAGGAGTTAACTGATTCATGTTTCTGCCATAATGAAACCCATGAGGCAAGCCAGAAAGATGAAGGTTTGAGTTAGATAAATGAGATATGTTTGGTGATGAGAAGGGTGACTGAGAAACACCCGTTAAAGATGACATATTGAGGTGCTGGGAGTAACTCCTAGGAGAAGCTTGTTCAGATCTCCCACCCGGCGGTGGGAAGGAAGTAAATGAAGATTTAGGTACTAAAATTGGTTCACTGGCAAAGTGTTGCAGCTGTGGTTGCTGCTGGGGATACGATGATGTTCTTTGCAGCTGTTGCTGTTGCTGAGGATATGATGATGTTCTATACAATGGTCTGGATGAAGAAAGTTGAGGCTGAGATGACCATCTCTTGCCTTCCCCATAACATTCTGAATCAGACATATGATTTTCCAACCATTCGGGATAATCTGCCTCCTGTACCCATTCCGTGACAGATGAACCTGCACAAAGCTCTCAGTCAATCAAACAGCCACAAGGATAGAAAAGGCATCTTTTATGAAAATATAACAGTGATAAAAACACTGAAAATCAGTCAAGACTGCCAAACAAGTGGAAAATGGAAAATCACTTGAGTTGAAGGTAAGGTAAGTATGCATCAAATATTTATAACCAAAAACAAATTTCAGCGAAAGACATCTAAGAATAAACAGTAACCAAATCAGAGACAATCAGATGCCAACACTTGAACCAAATTCAGAAACTTAAGTATTATCATTGTTGTCTTTTCCCCAATGTCCTAAAATTTGGAAATTCCATAGGTATTTTGGCTTATCCAAATACTTAGACTAGATCTTTCTCCTCCCTAAACAAACAACACCCCCCCCCCCCCCCAGTGCAATACAGCTTCTAGAGCCAGAGTTAACAAGTAACAAGTACTAACCTCAGTCCATGAGATATGCATACACATGTTCCTTCCACAACTTGAGACATTACAAGAGATCATGGGATACACAGAGAAAATAGAGACATGAGGAGAAAGAAGATGGCAATAGCAAAGAATCATGGTATTCTACTGTTATCAGACAGGCATCCTGTACTAAAATAAAGTAGGATAACAAAATTCATCAAATCCGAAACTTGATTATTTGCTAAGATAAATACAGAAAACCTCTTCCAAGTATTCATCCAACTCACTGCAAGGACTCAAAGCCTCCTGCTACTTAAACCATAGAGTATCAATAAGTAGAGAGATTCAGCATGGCGATATGACAACCAAAAAGATCCACCAGTTATAGATGGATACGAGTACTTTAACTAGGATAGTGTGGATGAACCAGAGAAGAAGAGAACAATCTAAGTTCTTCATTTAATAAGTTTTGAAAACTTGACCAGCACAAATTAAACTGTGTATTCGAAAACACAGAATTATATTTGCAATGTACCAATGGGGAGAGTACCCCTAAATTTGTTGCTAAGAGAATAAGAAAAAATCTTTGCTAATTTATTCCATAGAGTAAGAAAGCAGCTACTTTAACCCTCGTGAAGGCATGGGAAGAAAGCCTGCCGGCTTTTTTTGCAAAAATGGGACTCTGGTGCAACGTATGCCTCACGTGGTACAGTAGAACTGCTGAATAGCTTTTTCAGGACAAAATGAGATTCCTTAATCTATGCAGACCACCACTGGGATTGAACATACAGGTTATTTGACTTCCTAGTAATTTCCTTCAAGATTTAAAATATTTCTCACATTGAACGATGTCAATTCTGCGGCTGTTCCTTTCGTCCAATTTTACATAGCAAAACATTTTATATCCATTTTCGCACCTAGAACTCTAGTGTCATCCTTGATAGGTTATGAATGTTCTTGCATTGAAAAGGAACCTCAAATCACTTTCACAAGCAACAGTTTGTCCACATAAAAAGGTGTTTCCAAAGATAACAGGTTCAAATCCAACACTCAATTAATCAGGCAGGCTCCACCACCTCAAGTCGTCTCAACTCTAAGGAGGTATTTATGTAACACAGTCCAATGCATTGTGCACCATATCAGAGTAATACTTGGCATAGGGATTTTTCAGATAGATCATCTAAGTAGTAAAGGGCCCCCTTTTCTTCTCACACTCATTACTTGGGATAAAGAATTTGCCTTCCTTTATTTCTATCCACCCCCTCCCCCACAAGGTAACCTCAAAACATGTATTAAAGTGGACCAAAAAGCGCAGCTAAATGAATCCTGCTTCATACACCTTAGTTCAAAGCACAACTAAATCTAGTTACCTTGAAAATTAGACAGGAATATATGTATACATACATATATGTATGTATTTAAGTATGCATACAAGAAGATCCAAGATTGAGCAAGAGCATCATGATGAAGCAACTAAATAAAGACACAGTATTTCATAAACATGCACATCGGGCAACCAAAAGTGTGAGAAGGATGATACTAAACCACAAGCTTTCCAGAAAATTTAACAATAAATTTTAAAAATAATTACCCATCTTTAAATAACTATTCTGTATTTCTCCTTCAAATTCCATTCTTTTATTTTATTTTTCCTTTTTTTTGGGGATGGGGGGGCAATGGAGGATTCATAAAATGTGGTTGGGCCTCAGTGATAGCAGGCAAAACCTATGTTTTGAATTTAAAAAATTCTTTACATTCTATATACACCACAAAATTCATAAATGCAAAATTTCATGGCAAGATCAAGTCTACATAATTAGATGTAAAATCAAAAAAATAGTCATTTTAACCCATCAAGATACATTCCTCACTGAGTGATTCATCAAAATTTTGTATTAGCTTCCTAAATTCAAGCAGAATCATTCAGACAGACAAACAGCAGCAAGGTAAACACTTAACATGCAGCTGCTTATCACATCAGTCAACAGATTAAAATAATTCCCCATATTAAAAAATGTGGATTTAAGTAAATAACAAAAAAACCACTAAGATACCTAAAACAGGCCAACAACAAATAGCTACTCAAACAAATCAAGGAAATAATATCAGAATTTCATATTCTCAAATTAGTAAAATGTTTATGCATTCATATTCTTACTCTCCCTCGAAAAGGATCCAGATCCCCTATCTCCAATAACCCCAGGATGTCTTGGGCCTGTGACAACTCTGTTTAACTGCAAAACAGAAAAATAAATAAATAAGTTCATCCGAATGCTATATCCTCTAAATACTACAAATCAAGGAAGTGATGTAAAATCAAAGTTCTTTTTCAAAAATGATGTTAGTTGAGGGCATTAAGAAGAGATAGGAAGTCTTTACATCACATGGAAAATGAAAGGAAGAAAACATAAAATACAGTCCATAAAAAATAGAGATTCTAGAAACTTCAAGTAATCAATTTCTCTGTAATGACAAAAAAAAGATCATGACTGTAGATGCATCTGAAATAATTGTTTTGGTAAGAAGGTGAAAAAAAATGAATAAGAACATGCAATCACACCCACACATGCCCAAGTCCAACATGGCATGCAAATCACAAGCTCATCTCGGCATCTTCAAAAGGAGAACAAAAGTTGGAGCTAAAATACAAATTTCAAAATATACATTTCAGCACAAGTGTATATATATCCATAGATGTAAATGTATTAACATATTTCAGTATTGAATCAAGAAAGAAAAAAGAAAATGAAGAGAGAGAAATAAAAAATACCCTTTACACAAATTAAAGAGAGAATCTGAAACAGTAAAGTGATCCATAACATTGAAGCTATGATTACCTTTGAAAATGTAGTTGCTAGATCGTCTATCTCAGATAAAGATCCTAAACCTGATCCCTGCAGGAAAATGGGTAACACAGTGAACTACAGCCCAACGGACTTATGGCTGACCAAAAAAAGGCCATGCTCTTTCCATTGAAATTTCATTTCAGAATTGGAAAATAGAAAACATGCATTGAAAAATACTTTACAAAGTTGAAAAGATTTGTGGGAAAGCCCCCACATTCTACAACAATCAGGAAACATGCAATTACATACTATAGCTCAAAATTACATCTCGTTAAGCATGCAGGTGTTGGCCACCAGCTGCGGTTAAGAACAAAAAGGCAAGGAGTCGCAAGTGCAGATTGTTCTTTAATCACATGCTCAGGTCAATGAAGCCACAAAACTCTAGTCTATCAAAATCATAAAATGAAAGAGTCACCAAATCACTTCTTTATTTTTTCAGAGAAAATGAAAAATCGAAATTTGAGTATTATTCAAAAGGGAAAGTAGTGAGCTATTTTCAAAAATCTGAATCTTGGACGAGACCAAAACTCATGAACAATTACACGTGTGAATTGAACAAATAAATTTCATCTCTAAAAAGAGGAGGTCCAACTTTTGCACAAAGAAAAAGGACAAATATTAAACTTTACCAAATATACCTCATCTTTGTCAAATAAATGGTACTCATGCAATTCATCATCACCACCGCCACCGCCACCGCCAAATCCGCCAAGCATAGGAACGGTAGCACCTTCATCTTCATCCTCTAAACCTCCCAGGTCAACTTCCTCCCCAATGTCTTTGCCAAAAAAAGCATATTGTGATGCATCAAAAAGGGCATTATCTGTTTCAGAATATGAGCAAAATCAAATTAACCAAGAAAACCCTCAAGGATGAGAGCATAGTCATTTTCTTTTATTTAGGACATGCAGGCAACCAAACCACAGATAAAATGACAGAGCCGCATCAGAATACTTCCCAATAATTAAAATTAAAATTAAGCCAAATAAGTTTCACCCTGGAAAAAGAGAGGCAAGAAATCATTCTGATTTTGGGGGGGGGGGGGGGGGGGGGGGTGAAAA
>JAOXNR010000031.1:108819-137343 GCA_028571225.1 Parsonsia alboflavescens
GTCATGGAGTCACGAAACAGGAGTAAACGATCATTGGACACAGGTTCCCATTTTTTTCTCGTTTTGACTTTACTTTTTCCCTTCAAAATTGTTTTTTTAAAGTTAATTGCACAAATGTGTACAGAATTATATTTTTAAGGGGAAAAAAAAAAAAATCTACATTCCTTATGGTGATTTTACGCTTCATTGTCTTCTCCTTTCATTTTAATTTTGCCGCGGACGGAGGTGAAGGGTATGTGCCTCTTAATCTGGTCTTACGTTGTTGTTGTCACTGCAATGAGAATTATAGGTTGTTGTCTTCTGATGTAAATCTCCTGGATCAAAACGGAGGAGCCAAAATAGTGTGCATATTTACACTTCATTTCAACAAATTGGTTTTTTATGACTCAAGACTGAAGCTTGCTTCGTCCTAGAATTATCCTGAAAGAATATGTACTTGCTTGTGTTAGTCTTTAGGAATTAAAACGGATTGTTGAAATTTAGGGTTTGGAAGAATAAATCAATTTCTCATCTTATTAACAAAGAATTACAAGTATATAAAGAAATCTAACTACTAATCAATCTAAGATTGTCTAATCAATTATAATTCTATCTAGGATAAAGTAACTTACATAATATCCAACACGGATAGAAACGTCAAAAATTGAAGCTTTAGAGAGGAGCTTCTGGATTTATTTCTTTTGTTATGTCTATCCATTTACCATTGTGGATGTCTAGCTTTCAAACATCGACATGCACATTCTTTGAATGTGTATACAGGTATGGAAAACTTAATATCTGATACTTGATGTCCCTATATTTTACCTTATTTGGTTTACTTCTCCTAATTTAATTTGGCCATTCCTTCCTTATTATTTTTTTTCAATAGCCATTTGCTATTCAAGTGGTGAGAGGAGGTCTCCATCTGTCATTGTTATAGGAAGTGGCATTGCAGGCATTGCAGCTGCAAGAGCTCTTCATGATGCTTCTTTTCAGGTACTGTGAAATGTATTCTCAAGTGTGAAAGCATTATGTGTATTCAGTGAATGTGGATAATCATCATAGATTATGTCCTTTCAGGTCATTCTGTTGGAATCACGAGAGAGAATAGGAGGTCGTGTCCATACTAACTACTCCTTTGGGTTTCCAGTTGACTTGGGTGCATCATGGTAATTAGTCTCCTTGCCCCTTTATCCTTATCCCCCTGTACTTACACTCAAGGCCTGTTTGGCTGCCTTATATTTGTTAACATGAACTATTCATTTGTAGTTTGTCTGATAGATCTTTTCTCTTATTAGAATGCTAATCTTAATATTCAATCATCAGGTTACATGGGGTGTGCAAAGAAAATCCTTTGGCACCTGTTATTGGAAGACTAGGATTGCCTCTCTATCGTACGAGTGGAGATAACTCAGTTCTTTATGACCATGATTTGGAGAGGTAACACTTCTAGGTAGAAATAAATACTCTTGGGTATTGTTATTTACTCTGTAAAATATAGTTCTCTCATGGTCTTAACATGAAAACTAGGATGTTGGCTTGGCACAATGTTAGTGAGTCGAAATTTTCCTCACAGCTTGTATGTTAATAAATTATATATTTCTGGGTTGAGTTTGGTACATGATTAATTGGAAATCTTATTGATGAGCAGAATATGTTTTAGAAGCAATTGAACTATAAATCGTGTTCATGAAGAGTCTAGTATTGATACTTATGATATACTTTAATTAGTTTCTGATTTTTATATTTTATTCTCCAATAGTTTAGAGCATTCAAAATGCAATTGGATCTCTGAATTATATCAATTCTTGAATTTCTCTCATACTCATTGTCTTTTTCAGTTATGCACTTTTTGATATGGATGGAAATCAGGTTCCTCAGGAATTGGTGTCAAAGGTCGGCCAGACATTTGAGAGCATTTTGAAAGAGGCATGTTTTCTCATTCCTTAATGATGTTGATAGACCTCAGAACTTCAGACCTTTAGATTCTGCAATGTTAGAATCTCTATTTTTTTGTTAATCTTAGCATATTAAGATATTCATTCCTGTGCCTCCTGCAGACGGATTTGGTGAGGCAAGAAGTGAGTGAAGATATGTCAATGCACCGGGCCTTTTCAATTGTTTTCGAAAGGAGGCCAGATCTAAGGTTGTACTTGTTGAACTCCAAAGTATTTCTTATTTTCTTTTCTTTGTTGAAGAGAGTGTGCATTGCATCTGTGTGTCTTTTTTCTTGTCCCATATAAATATGTATTTGGTTTAAAAATAGCTTGTCCTAAAATCATGTGCAGGTTGGAGGGGCTTGAGCACAAGGTGTTGCAATGGTACCTTTGCAGAATGGAAGGCTGGTTTGCTGCAGATGCTGACACTATATCACTTAAATGTTGGGACGAGGTAATTCCCTTGGAAATATTTTTCCCAGTTCTTCTTCTTTTCAGAAAGTTTCCCTATTTGCTTTGTATTGTTCGGGGTGAGGGGAATTGATTGTTTATGCTCTCCTGTCTGGCTCTTAGGTCCATTAAGTCTTTTCCTTTTCTTGTTTTCTTTAGCCTTTCTCTTTGACTCTACTTCTTTGGTTCATTTATTTCTCTATTTATTGACCTTTTAGTTAATTATCTCTAGCCACATGTGTTTGGAGTTTGTCTGTTTTCTGAAGCAATTGACTTCATTTCTACTTAATTTGACTCCAAGCTAAAAAGTGGGGTTGATAAATGTCCTGCCGCCGTCTGCTAGGTATGATTATGAAGTGATACATTAAGGAAATTGTGAGTCTTTTACCTTTTTTTTTTTTTTTTTTTAATAAAAATCATATCTTCTGCATAGCAGCTAGGCCAGTCATCTTGATTTTGTGCTTGCACCTATTTGATGATGGAGTGGAACGATTTTATTCTGAAAAGGAAGAGATTTATTTTCTTGTTTGTTTGTAAATTTCCTTATGGTGTCATGTTGAATTGCAGGAGGAATTGCTACCTGGTGGACATGGCCTTATGGTCAGGGGTTATCTGCCTGTTTTAAATACGCTAGCGAAAGGTCTTGACATCCGTTTGGGTCACAGGTGCAAATTACTTCACATAACCCTTTTACTCTCTTCCTCTCTTCCCCTGATTATTTGCAGTTCATAGTAGTATAACTCATGTCTTTGTTTGATCTTAAAGGGTTACAAAGGTAGTAAGACGACACCATGGAGTGAAGATAACTGTGGAAGATGGGAGAACATTTGTTGCAGATGCTGCTATTGTCACTGTTCCTCTTGGTGTTCTCAAGTCAAGCAGAATAAAATTTGAGCCTAGATTACCTGAATGGAAGGAATCAGCTATCAATGAACTTGGAGTGGGGATTGAGAACAAAATCATCCTGCATTTCGAAAAGGTTTTTTGGCCAAATGTGGAGTTCTTGGGAGTCGTTGCAGATTCTTCCTACGAATGCAGTTACTTTCTGAACCTTCACAAGGCTACTGGACACTCTGTTCTTGTTTACATGCCTGCAGGTCAGTTGGCTCGCGATATTGAAAAGATGTCTGATGAGGCTGCCGCTAATTTTGCTTTTACGCAGCTCAAAAGGATCCTTCCAAATGCTTCTTCACCGGTAATTTTATAACCTTAATACCTTTTATCCCATCTGTCCTCATAAACATAAGCATCTTTTTATTAATATTATTATTATTATTTTTTAACTCATATTAAGAGAAGTTAGTTAATATACCCTTTAATTAATTTATCATCAAACCACTAGAGTTGTTCCCTGATTTTTAGGAATAGTCCAAAAATTAACTAATAGATACTAGAATTAAGAAGCATACAGAAGAGTGTGAGCACAAGAAAGGTTTCTTATTTTCAATTCTACACTACTTCTGAGACAAAATTGAACTAGTTGGAGATAATTGAAGTTTAATCAAGAATCAATTAAGGGTATTTTAGAATTTATAATCTGATTATAACAGGCTTATAAATATGGACAAAGAAAGAAGAGAAATAGACTTGAGTGGGATGGAGGAAGTATATTTTATGTTATGATTTTTAGTATTCATGTGGTAATAAGGTTCCCGTGAAGGCAACTTCAGGAAGCAGGAATGATTATGCATTTCCAGGTCAGTTTCTCATGAAACTTGGTGTGTATATTTGCAGATTCAGTATCTTGTTTCACACTGGGGAACAGACATAAACACCTTGGGATCCTACAGTTATGATAGGGTGGGTAAACCGCATGAGATGTATGAGAGGATGAGAATCCCTGTGGATAACCTGTTCTTTGCTGGGGAAGCAACCAGCTATGATTATCCTGGATCTGTGCATGGGGCATACTCAACAGGATTAATGGCTGCGGAGGACTGCAGGATGCGTGTCTTGGAGCGATATGGAGAATTGGATCTGTTCCATCCAGTTATGGGTGAGGACGCACCAATATCTGTCCCGTTACTGATCTCCAGATTGTAGTTTAATAATAGTCGTTAGTTTGGTTGTGGTAATGATATTGGATCGGTGGCTTATGCAAAAGAGTTCTGACTGCTTTGTGATCATCTGTGGAAGCTAAAATTTTTGAGTTTCCCTGATGAATGATCAAATCGGCAGATGATATTTGCGTATAGTCCGTATGTTAGAACTTGAATAATTTGTGTTTCCTAAGACATTAAAAAGATTGAAGCACACATAATAGAGTATCTAGTAATGGCAGTGATTATCTAGTATTAAGTATTATGTTGTTGAAGAAGCAATTGCTTGCTCCATATATATATTCAGAATGCTACATATATATTCAGAATGCTCATATGAATAAAATCTGCTGCCACTGTGATTGAAGGTATTTGACACTTTTTATTTGAGATGATCATTTATGTACGTTTGGTCTTTTATAAAGAATGGCGCTTTTTCATTTCACTGGGTCTACTACCACAATGAGAATTGCAAAGTTCTTAGTTCACTCTTAGTATACTCTCTACACTAATTGATGAAAAAGTAACAAAAATTGTCCCTAAAATTGTGGGGTCATGTCAAAAATGAAAGCACCAAAACATAATCACATTTCTTAACTTTGGCAACCTTTTTGGCCAAAATTTGTTGATTTACTACAAGCTTTTTGAGAAGAAAAGAACAAAAGATTGAGCAAAATTTACCTCATTGTTGGCGTCAGTAACAAAAGAAATGATGAAAAATTAAATATTTTAGAATGTGAGGAGGAGAAGAGGAAGGAAGACAAAAAAGTTGATGAATGAAAATTACATAAGAGATCATATTTTAATTGAGTGTCAGAATTAGATTTAAAATTTTAAACAACATATCTTTTACTGTACACTGTAATGGAATCTTTTAAATTAATAGCAATTTTCAAAAAATTACTTAAGAATTTTATCAATATTTTGAATTTTCTTTTGTTTTTGGAAACGGTACTTTAAAGTTTAGATTAAAAAAGTTCATTCAAAATATTTGTTGGATGAAATGACAAACGTTTATATTAAAATTCTTGAACACTCCCCCAGATAAAAAAACAAGGTTCCGATAAAAAAACGGAGTAGAACTGTTCATTTATTTAGTCGCCCCAGAGGGAAAATGATTGGGAAGCACGTTGCGGAGTCTTTGCAAATATAAAACATCTTTCAACAAAATTATCCAATCCAATAAATATCGCATATAAAAAAATCTGGAAGGGAGACGAAAAATTCTCATTTCGCTCATCTGCCGCTGCGGTTGCCTGTCAAGAGAAAAAAATGCCACAGGCCATGATGTTTCTGAAACCCTTCATTTCAGCTCCTTCCTCTGCAACATGGAGGTTTTTTTGCCCCCATATGCTTCTTGTTTCCTCTTTTTTAAACATTGGTGGAAAAAATGTTGTCTTGGCTTAAGAAGTGAAGACTTTGCTGAGTCTTCTATTCCCATAACTGGTTCTTGAATGAAGTGGTTGAAAAATAGGGCTTTTGCTAATTAGGATTGAACTGAGCAATGTTTTTCTGTCGTCTTTATTATCGGTGTTTTATCATTAAAACGATAATAGGAATGGTGAAAAACGTTTCTTTGTCTAATGATATAAGAATGCTGTTGGGTAGTGGAAAATAACATTGCGTGAATTCAATTGGGATTTTTTTGAAGATTAATCTCGTCTTTTATTTTTTTGTCTTTATCATTAGTTATATACGTAGTGTCCTATAAGGTTTGCTGAAAAGGCGCCATTTGCTTTCTGAGTTCAGTAATTCGAGCAGTGGTTCAAATTTTATGGATGGCAATGTTACAACATGTAAAAGACTAGAGGTGGTGTGCCATGGGATGTTATCCCCAAGAAAGTTCATGCAGAAGAGAAAGAAAATGGAGGTTTTCAGGGATCCTGAGGATGAAGCAGATCAGAAGAATTGGAGGAGACTGATGAAGGAAATCGAAGATGTGGGTTCTGCAGTTACAGTACTCCAAAGCCAAAGGACCAAGAATAATGCCCTTCCCAAAGATTTGGTTGTTGGAACGTTGGTCAGATTTAAGCAGCTTAAGAAATGGAACCTTGTTGGTGAGGTATGCAATCTCTTTACTAGTATTTCTGTTTCTAGTTAAAAATTTTTGAAGCACAAAAATCATAATTAGTTCTACTTGCGGTGGTTGAGAATTCATACAAGGAGGTTAGCAGCTAGAACCTTTTTGCGGAGCTTGGACTGCTTCAGCACGATGTAGAACTGAAGTGACTTATCTGTTTGAATATCCAAATGCCGGGAATGCTTTAATTCAACTGTTGGAATCATCTAGACTGATGTTCTACTATTTTAAGATATATATCATTGTCCTACTTAGGGGGCTGAAAGCTGTCTTGTGGTTATGTATTATATTGTCTGGACAAGACAATGATTGCAGAGTTGTTTGACTCTTCTCTATACATTGACTTAGAAATTGCAAACGGTTGATTTTATTCGTTTTTGTTTATAACTTGAAAGAGCTGAGGTGTGGATTTTATCATTAATGCACTGTGATATCATCTTATGAAAGAATATAGCTGAATTCTGTTTCATTTGTGATATTTGTGTTCAGTATCTGGAACTGCATTGTTTTCCCCTGGTACTTTTTCATCCTATGTTTAAATTGATCACATATTTCATCTTATATGTGATAAAACTACTTTTCCACTAGGTTCTTGAATGGCTTCGAACTCAGCATTGGTGGAATTTTAGTGAGATGGATTTCCTGATGCTTATCACAGCATATGGAAAGCAAGGTGACTTTGCTAAAGCTGAAAGGATTTTAAGCTACATGAACAAGAAAGCATATCCGCCTAGTGTGATATCCCATACAGCTCTTATGGAAGCATATGGAAAAGGAGGTCAATATAATAAGGCTGAAGCAGTATTTCGAAAGATGCAATCTTTGGGACCTGAACCTTCTGCTTTAACATATCAAATAATTCTTAAAATATTTGTTGAGGTAGTTGTGGTTTTTTCTCAAACCCTTAAGACATCTTGCATTTGTCTCATAATAAAATTTTATATGGATCGGAAGGTTGTAGCTCTTGATTCTTCTTTTTATTTGCCTTTGAAAGAAGAAATAAATGGTGAATTTCGAATGAGAAAAAATTGAGTAAACAAGAGGACTTCTGTCTTGAAAACTCTTCAAGTAGTTTTACCTCAACGTTTTCTTCAATGTAACAAGTAATGCTGCCTTTACATGGTTATGAGACATGCTTCCATAAAAAATGTTTGCTTGAACTTCATTATTATTCTGGGATTATTTGCAGGGGAATAAGTTTAGAGAAGCTGAAGAGATCTTTGGGACACTCCTAAATAAGGAGGCTCCTCCCCTGAAACCTGACCATAAGATGTTCCACATGATGATTTATATGCATAAGAAGGCAGGAAACTATGACAAAGCTCGTCAAGTATTTGCACTGATGGCTGAGCGAGGAGTTGAGCAGTCCACGGTTACTTACAATAGTTTAATGTCATTTGAAACCAACTACAAGGAGGTTGCCAAAACTTATGACCAGGTAATTCAAGCTCTTTGTGAGTTTAAGAAACTTTAAAAAAGAAAAACTAGGATATAATTTTTGGCAAGGTTGTTTAGGTTATTCCTGCATACTTTGAAACTTGGTAATACTTATGCCTCAAGTGACAACCTTCCTGCAAGTGTGTATAGGTATGGTTTCCAAATCATCTTCAAGGAAACATTAAACTTGGTAATACTTAGTGCTTATCTGCTTTTCAATGACGCTGCTATCCCTAGCTGTGGATCGAGTTATGAGTCAGTGTGGTATTTGGAAGGGTTTCCAAATTCTATGAAACTTGAACACAAAGAATCTGATTATAGTTGCTGGATGACTGACCATCTAGATTACAATATGGACAATCTTTGTTTTGTCCATAATTTTTACTAATTCATTAGATTCATGTGTCCCTAATAATAACAATGCAGAGAGACAATTTTCTTTCTGAATTTTAGACTCTTTTTTTTTGTGATAAAATCTGCCAATAAATAGAAATTATGTTTCCTTGAAGATGATTTGGAAAAGAATAGCAATACCTCAGTTTCTCTTTTGACTTGTGTATGAGAGGATATGAAGGTTAGCTCCCAAACTATTGCATTTAGTGATGTATTGGTGATTTTCTTCTCATGTGTTGTTGTAGCATTTCTCGATTTGATCAATTTAAAAGTCTTTCCATCCTTTCTTGATTTCCACTGTAATGATCTCATCAGACATTTGAAGTAAATCCCTAATTTTAGATGCAAAGAGCTGGAGTTCAGCCTGATGTTGTTAGCTATGCATTACTTATTAATGCTTATGGAAAAGCAAGAAGAGAAGAAGAGGCATTAGCTGTTTTTGAAGAGATGCTTGATGCTGGTGTAAGGTTTGTAAAATTATCTTCCATCAACTATTTTAAAGTCCTTTCTCGAATAATTAGGTGTTTAGGTCTTTCTGTTCTCTAGTTCATCTTTCCTAGATTACACCATCAGCTTCGCACAAGTGATTTTTGTGTCTAATTGTTCATCACCATCTAAACTTTCTTGTTACTAATTGGTGATGAACAATTATGTCGATGCAAATTTCTTGTTTGAATTTTTTTTTTTTTCTTTTTTTTTTGTGGGGAGGTGGGGAGGGTGGGTAAATAGAGTTCGAAAATGACATGAGGGTAGATTGAACTTTTATTTTTAGAAAGTGAGGATGTTAAGAAGAAGTTTTGTTATTTAGCTGCAGAGAAATAAAAATATCATGCTAAGTAATCTACCTTTTCATTCATTTTGTCGTTTTTAGAGAAATAACTTAATAATGTTGTTCTGTCTTATTGTCACTCGCATAATTCCAACTCCTCTTCTAGGCCAACGCAGAAAGCCTACAACATTTTGCTTGATGCTTTTGCAATTTCGGGAATGATTGAGCAAGCTCAAGTTGTGTTCAAGAGCATGCGAAGGGACAGGTGCATACTGTTAGTTTGCTGTTTTCTGTTGGAAATTTCTGTCCTTTTCTAGTTCTCTTTATTTTTTTTGGGTGTTCCGCAATAATAAAAATTATTCCAAGTTGGTGTCCAATGATCTCATTCAACTGCTTCTTATAGTAGTACAGTATTGATGGAACTTCCATCTAAAAGACTCTTTTTGAGTTTCGAATGTTCCATAGAAACTCATTTCAGTTCATTTGTCAATGCTACATCTGTGACTTTTAAATATTTTCAATTGTTTGCTTCCATGTTTTACAAAATTAGACATTTGTGTTCCTTTAGTGTTTGTGCTTGCTGTTTATGAATACCTATGAAGTTCACATAAATGTTTTGCAGATGTACCCCGGATCTCTGCTCCTATACAACCATGTTATCAGCCTATGTCAATGCATCAGATATGGAGGGTGCTGAGAAATTTTTCAAAAGGATAAAACAGGATGGATTTGAACCGAATGTTGTCACCCATGGGACCTTGATTAAAGGGTATGCCAAGGTAAATGACATTGAGAGAATGATGGGGAAGTACGAGGAAATGCGGCTTTGTGGTATCCAAGCCAACAAAACTATCTTCACCACAATCATGGATGCACACGGTAAAAACCTTGGTTTTGACAGCGCTGTGATTTGGTTCAATGAGATGGGATCAAATGGTATTCTTCCCGATCAGAAAGCAAAGAACATCCTTCTGTCTTTGGCAAAATCAGCAGAGGAAAAAGCAGAAGCCCATCATCTCGTTGGATATACGAATGTGCACAAGGATGATGCTATCCGCGGCAATGATGATGATGATGATTCTGAAAAAACAATTCCATTTACACCGAGAGATGAATTGATACTTACAAGTTGTTGATATTAACAGCATGAAGATGTATCTTCTGTGAGTAAATTTTGTTTGAAGTTTGGGAATTTTGAAGTTTCTGTATGGTGTATGGGATTGATTAGCTGGAAAATCATCCAAATGCCAACAACCATTTCATGGTTTCCAGTCTCTTCTTATTGCATCTTCTTGTAATCCAAGTTTAGCTGAAAAACTTTCTAGATTATGATAATATGTCAATGATTGCACTCATACTTGCTCGCCATTTTTGACTTTGATAACCACTACTATCAATTCAGGATTCATGATGCATTTGATTCTGTTTCAGATCATTGCCAACTCTAGGTTTTGTTATTGTTTGCGAATGACCTGTGTGTATCAGATGCATTCAACTAGAACACCAACCCCAGTATAGTGTAAAGAGTCACTTGTTCCTTTCCTTTGCGTTGTAAAGGTTGATCGCATTTTTATTCGTCTTGGACTTGAGGCCACAATCCTATGAAACTTGATGTGAAATTGGAGGATAAAAACAACTAAATTCAAGGCATGTTGCCTTCCAGATTCTCCTACGCTCTGCAGAACGTATTGGTTTTCTTCAATCGAAGAAATCTTCCCTGTGAGATGACCAGCCCTGTTGTAAAGTTCAACAATATGATCTTGCTGTTTTTGCATGAATGGGAAACTAATAAAAAATAAAATACCTCAGCATTCCGGTTTGTTCTTCCTGTAAAAACTGAAATAGGAATACTCCACAAAATCATTCCCTGTTAACATTTAGAGCATCCAATTTTGATGTTACTAACGTTTTCAGTTCCTAAAGAGAGTCTGAAAAGAACACGCTGAACTCACAACAGCTTCCAATGGCCTGCAAATGAGTCCTTGTGGCAATCTTTTTAGCAGCACATTTGTTTGATCACATTCTTACCAGACGGTATTGCTTGGTTGAATGCCATGCATGAAAACAGAGATTGCACTGAAAACTGTACTCTCATTGCAATCCTTCTTGTACTCTCCCTCGCTGAATTTGATGACCTTGAAGCCTTGTTTGATTTGGAAGACTCTCCCTCAGAGTCTACTCTTTTGGCTATTGGATACCCAGTCTCAAATTCCGACACTCGTTCTGACTCCTCTGAGTCTGACACTGCTTCGGAACCTGAATTCTTTCACACTTTTTCTGCTCTAAATTCTCTCAGTCCAAAGCCATTCCCACTGGTCCAACTCACTCTCTTTCCTACTTACCAAGATGATCCTATTTTGGTATCTGCTCTTCTTGATACCGGTGCAGCTTCTTCTATCTTGAATCCCCGTATCCTTCTTTCTGAATTTTGGGAACCCTGTATGCAAATCTTCCGGGCCGCTAACGGAGGAATTAGCTGATGAAACTATGCGACAGATTCGTGCAACAACTCAACAACTTGTCGTTGGGCAAAACATAGAGAAACAAAACTGTGTATATAGGAACTTGATAACTAACTTGGAAAACCATCTTTCTTTAGCTTCAAATTCATCGTTATAAGTAATTTACCATTCTTTTCTCCTAGTGATATAAAGCAAAACAATATCACAATAATAAATACTTTACAAAATTTTTTTTTAAAAAAATGTTTTTTCTTGTTTAATTCCACCGCAATATATGATTCATGTGTAAATCTAATTAATGTGAGTAGATATTTTTCCCCCTTTTTTTTTTGGTTTTTGTTTTTTATTACTTCTATAAATATCAGTATTGAAATTGAGCATATCATCGAAACGTGTTCTCATTATCTCTTCGGGAAAGGAAAAAAAAAAAAAAAAACAACCACCACCGTAATCGGGGCCTCCACTCTCGATCCGATCCAGTTTACCAAATCCCAGATCTACCAACCCCCAATAGGAAATGGGAATAGAATAATTCTGACAACTAAATCAAAATCCAATCCGAGCCGTCCATTTTTTCGTCTTATTTCCTATATATATCCCTCCTCCCTCAACCCTTTTCTTCGTGCCGCTCTCTTCTTATATTTCTTCTTGCCCAAAATCTCACGGAAGAGAGAGATCTTAAGCCATGGCTTTGTTGGTCGAGAAAACCGGCTCTGGCAGAGAATACAAGGTCAAGGACATATCTCAGGCTGACTTCGGAAGGCTCGAACTTGAGCTTGCCGAGGTAGAGATGCCCGGGTTGATGTCTTGCAGAACTGAATTTGGTCCTAGTCAGCCCTTTAAGGGAGCAAAGATCACTGGAAGTTTGCATATGACCATCCAAACTGCTGTGTTGATTGAGACTCTGACCGCACTTGGTGCTGAGGTTAGATGGTGCTCTTGCAACATTTTCTCGACTCAAGACCATGCCGCAGCCGCCATAGCCCGTGACAGTGCTGCCGTGTTTGCCTGGAAAGGTGAAACCCTTCAAGAATACTGGTGGTGTACCGAGAGGGCCTTGGATTGGGGTCCTGATGGTGGCCCAGATCTCATCGTCGACGATGGTGGGGATGCCACATTGTTGATCCATGAGGGTGTTAAGGCTGAGGAGGAGTACAAGAAGTCTGGGACTTTGCCTGATCCCAATTCTACTACCAATGCCGAGTTCCAGATTGTATTGACAATTATTAGAGACGGTTTGAAGTCAGATCCCACCAAGTACACAAGGATGAAGGAGAGACTCGTCGGCGTTTCAGAAGAGACCACCACCGGTGTCAAGAGGCTTTACCAGATGCAGGATAACGGGACCCTATTGTTCCCTGCCATCAACGTCAATGACTCCGTCACAAAGAGCAAGGTAAATATCATTTATCAGATCTGTGTTTTGCTTTTAACTGGTAAAATTGTAGTTTTTCTGTTTGCAGCTAGATCTGATTTTTAAGAGAGCAAGAGCAAGAATCATCCTTTTTTTTAGCTTAAGATCTCATCTATAACGGTTTGGGTCTGAGGTTTCTGCTGTTACTTTTTAATGATCCATGTTGATTCTTTGTTTTTGATCTGCTAACTCCTGGATCTGTATCTAAAGTTGGAAAATTTTAGTCCGGGACTAACTGAATTCTGTTGTTTCTTGAACAGTTTGACAACTTGTATGGATGCCGCCACTCACTGCCTGATGGGCTCATGAGAGCTACTGATGTGATGATTGCCGGCAAAGTTGCAGTTGTCTGCGGATACGGAGATGTCGGAAAGGGTTGTGCAGCTGCCTTGAAGCAAGCTGGTGCTCGTGTAATTGTAACCGAGATTGATCCAATCTGTGCACTTCAGGCACTCATGGAAGGTCTTCAAGTTCTCACACTTGAGGATGTTGTCTCCCAGGCCGATATCTTTGTTACTACAACTGGTAACAAGGACATCATCATGGTTGACCACATGAGAAAGATGAAGAACAATGCCATAGTTTGCAACATCGGTCACTTTGATAACGAAATTGATATGCTAGGTCTTGAGAACTACCCAGGTGTGAAGAGAATCACAATTAAGCCCCAGACAGACAGATGGTTCTTCTCTGATTTGAACTCAGGCATAATTGTACTGGCCGAGGGTCGTCTGATGAACTTGGGTTGTGCCACAGGGCACCCAAGCTTTGTGATGTCGTGCTCTTTCACTAACCAAGTCATTGCCCAGCTAGAGTTGTGGAATGAGAGGGCATCCGGGAAGTATGAGAAGAAGGTTTATGTGTTGCCCAAGCACCTTGATGAGAAGGTTGCTGCACTTCACCTTGGCAAACTTGGTGCTAAGCTCACTAAGCTTTCCAAGGATCAGTCAGATTACATCAGTGTACCCATTGAAGGTCCTTACAAGCCTCCTCACTACAGGTACTGAGTAAGGGTGTTGAGATTTGGAGAAACACATGTTGTATTTGCTTTTTGGGGAAGGAGGAGATGATCGTCAGGGGATTGTCTTTTGAATGAATAAGAGGCTCGTTTGGGGGGTGTGGAATTATTATAATTTTAGCTGCTTTTTTAAATCTAAGTAGGTTTTTGTTGTTTTCGGCTTTTTTATTTTTGTTGCGGACAAAGGATCAAAGAATATAGTTTTGATTGTTTCCATCGGAATTTCTCTAATATCTCTTTGCATCGTGTTTTTTTTTATTTTTTTTAATTATATTTATTATTGTGGGATGATGATGATGGAATTAATTCTTGAAGACATTATTTGTCAAGTTTCTTTTATTATCTAACACCTATACCAATAAGATTTATTTACGATGGATGGAGCAGGATGAAATCTCTTTTGTTGATTATTTGTGAAGTTGGCCTAATCCAATCCTAAAGGTGAGGACGATTGCACTGAAAATTATACTAGTTGAGCACTATCCTGATTACCTACCTCTGTGATCGTGTGAATTTGTGTATCGAAGGATTTGGAACATAACAGCAGAAGCAACAGTTATCTTGAAATAAGTACACAAGCCCCTAAAAGCTCTTTACTCTTTAGGGTGAAACCAGTCCAAGTTTCTTTACAAGAGGGACTGAAATGCAGTGTAAAGACCTTGCACCAAAACCAGCAACCACCATGAGAGTGACTGAGAAGCTCCTAACAGACCCAAGTCAAGGACATAGAACACAAGCCAAGTGAGCAGAATGTGGAGGAGAAATATGCCGACAGCCATATAAGCTCAAGGGATTGAACCTTTGCATGGGACAACTAATTGCAAATGCATAAAAGCTCAGAAACAATTCTTCTGGCAAAACTTTGTCCTTGTTCAGCTATGCTTTCAGATCACATCCTCAGATTGAGCTAGATGATAAATCAATAGTCTTTCCACATACCATGATCCCATAAGCAAGAATTTGAATTCCAACACATGCAATGGAAGCTCCAGTGCACTCCAAATGTCCTGTAAAATGTCAGGGTTGCGTAGGCAAGCATGTAGTTAAAGATTGAAAACTACAACTGAAGCTCCAGAAAGCAGACAGAGCAGCCTCCACCAGCTTTGGATACAACCAGTAAGTTACTGGCTTCTCTTCCAAGAGCCCGTCTACAACGTGGGAAGAGAAACCTGGTATCTGAGGATGGCACTCAGATGAGCCCATGTTCATCCTTCGGTTTCCAGCCTCTTCAAGTGCTGATGGAATTTGGGTTCTTGAAACTGAAATATTTAGCATCGATCACTGTCAAAATTTGTGATAATTATTAGGAAAACATGCGAATGCAGCAACCATTATTATCTGGAGCTCAATTGTCTTATTACTACCCCATAAATATACACGTGATGCGGTGTTAGTTACGAGTGCTGACAGCAGTTAAAACCAGTTTCAACATGATGGCCAAAATCATCATGCACGACAAGCATTCAATATCAATAACTTGATCAACCTTAACACTACATGATTTTGGAATCTTTAAGGTTCTGTTGTCCTCGGAGAAGAGAAAGTAAAGTTGGCATCTTTCGATTCAAATGGCCTTTCTTGGATTTAGTTAAGAATGATTCACAATCATCCATTTCCGGAATCACGCTAAGTAGGATAAGCTCCAGGTTTTCTTGTTTCCCATTCACGTAAAACTAAGATCCGCACGAGCTGTCAAATGCAGTGCTGTCCTTCTCTACAGGGATCATTATAGTGTGTGCCCTTGCACAATGACCAGAGAGATTATAGATAACTAATGCAAATGCGTCAACTATCAGATTCCTCCCTCATCCTTTGGGTGTCCTCTACAAATATTACTGCTGAAATAACCTCATTGCAGTTTTGATGGATCATCAAAATGAAGACAAATCCAGAAACATTAACATATTATATAATTTACAAGTCTTGTCTTGAATACAAATCTTCAAAATGAACTTCGAGCAGTTTGATATGAAAGATACACTACATCCCCACTGACCTGAAGAGTACAAAGAAAAAAGGTACTGAAACAAACAAGGTCAGTGGTAACTGATATAGTACATCTCAAATCATTGATCTGCTAATACTCAAGTGACCCAACAGATGGTATCCGGGTGTCCTTTTGGCTTACATAATCATCGCAGCCATTGCCACTGCTCGAAAGCCTTTGTATTGATGCAGAACTTGGAAGGTCAAGGCCATCTTTCCCCATTTGTTGCACTTCATGGGGCGACAGTATCTTGATATACCAGACACTGTTTACAAACTCCCTGGAAGAGAAATAAATCCATAGTGTTGTCAAACAGAAAAATCCCATGAACAAATTTCCTTCATTGGAAGAATATGGAATGATATATTTAACCAAGCCCACTATATATGAATGAATACCAAAAAGGAATATTCAGATTCATTCAATATCAAATTCTATTTTATTCAGAAAGAAAAACGAGTTTCATTCATTTGAGCTGTAGCAACAAAGGACACAGCTCACAGTGATCCCAAATCATTCAGCAATCCAAACATTACTTTTCATCCTCAATTTAAATCTCAAAATCTCAAAATGGAATCCCCTTCATGTTGTACCAGATAAAACATATTAAATCTTCTTCAATCTGTACCACACAATATATTGATCATATAAAAGGCTAGGATGTGAATGCACTTACTGCCAAGGGTCATCACCGAGGAGAAGAACATCATTCTCTCGGTCAACAAATACAAGCTGCCAGCCTGATCTCTGAGGGTCTTCTAGTAGGCCTTCAAGGCCAAACATGCGTGCAAGTTCACTCCGCAGCTCATGGTAGCTGCTAAATTTGGAGATATCAAGTGATCTCCCAAATGACCCTAATTTGTGAACCTGAAAGATGTAAGCGTGTTAAAAACAACCACACAATATCAAACAAAGGTCTATCTTTTTACTCCATCAGAAATCAATTTAAGCAAGTGCACAATCCACTTCACAAGGCCACCTTTCAAGTGACAGGTGGGGAAGACACTTGAGACTTTCCTCATATTCCAATCTTGCTAACAAGCAAATAATCTATAACTAAATATCTCAACAAAAATGTGTGGGGGTATCATGGCCCACAGCAGCTAGCAAAAGCCCCTTCAAATTAGATAACAGGCCAAGTTGGATGGCCAACGACTAGGAAAATAGTTGGAGAGAAACATAGATACTTTTCTTCAAGCAAGTGTCTGAATTAACAAAACAAGAAAACCAAGCAGCTAAAACAGTAAACTTCCCAAGTTTAAAAGCCTTACCTTCACAAAGGTTCTTGTTGGAGGATTTGCTTGGTCCACATTTTCAGAGG
Source organism: Parsonsia alboflavescens (assembly GCA_028571225.1). Lineage (NCBI taxonomy): Eukaryota > Viridiplantae > Streptophyta > Magnoliopsida > Gentianales > Apocynaceae > Parsonsia > Parsonsia alboflavescens. The sequence continues at coordinate 126,106 of JAOXNR010000031.1, forward strand.
ACTGCAAGAAACCTGATTCATCTACACAACTTGAAGTTGTCATGTCTGAGTTAAGAGGAAAATCAGTGCCTGTAGCACTAGTATAAGTAGAGGTAGCAAATGGCATAGACAGCGATTCATTTTCACTGCTGCCATTTAAAAGGTGTGGCATCCCATTTTGAAGCATAACAGAAGACTCTGTATTAAGTCCAAATAATGCACTGCTTTGAGAATCTGGCATGCTTTGAAACTGTGAGAATTCTCTGCCCGTGACAGGATGCAGAAATGGGGAAAGGTCAGAGATTTTAGAATTAGGTATCGGCATATTATCAGTTTGGGATACTGCAGATTGAGCAGCTCTAGAAGAAATCTGAGAATCGAGTGCTACCCGCTTTGATGATGGAGGAGAGATCAGGGAGTTAACCCCATGCAAGTTCAGAAGTTGAGAGGCTCCATCACGGGAAAATGAATTGAGAAGACTCTGCATTGGAGAATTATTAGAGGCAGTCAAATGATTGATATCAGCAAAGGTCTGTTGCTGGCAACTTGAAGCCAAAGCCTGCAAAGGTGAAAATTGAGATTGAGTGCCAGATTCTATCTGAGGCAGATTGGAGATAGTCTTTGTAAGTTGTTGCTGTTGAAATTGCGAATGCAGTTGCTGTGGTTGCTGAACTTGCTGCTGCAGCTGCTGTTGTTGATCACCATTAGAGAGACGACGCTGCAATTGTTGCTGCAGAATCTGAGCCTGGGCTATTACCTGGTTATCAGGGAAGCTTTGGATAAAGTTTTGTTGACAGTGGGGTTCCTGCAATATCTGACTCTGAACAAGTGAGGCAGAACCACTTGATACATTGTGCTGGAATGGAAGAAGAGATTGATGTGCAACCTTGGGGGGATCTAATGACCTTGTATCCTGGAGGGCAGCAGCTGCCATTGCTTGGTAGATATCAGGTTGTAAACCTAACATGGAAGCATCTAGTCTTGGCTGCATCCAGGGTGTACCACTAAATCCTTGGAAATTTAGTGACTGAATTCCCTGATCTCCAATATCACCACGAAGCCATGACAGCTGAGAATTCAGAGCTACATCACCATTGCTAAGGCCTGATCACATGGAGAAAACAGTGAAAAGGAGAGAGAGAGTGACAGAAATGGGGGATTATCTTGGGCCATAATTGACAAACCAGGGAAGGAAGGTAATCCTGAGGGCCATGGACGTTTCAGTCTGAGTGAGAATGGAGAGGGATACATAGGGAAAGTTGTCAGAGGTTCAATCTCCCACAAGGAAACTCTAGGCTGCCTCTCCCCTGCTGTTGATTCATCCCATCCAACCTTCATGAATAAAAGAAGTCAGGGCACAAGTCTTTTATTATTTTCTAAACACAAGGAAATAGATTAACTGAGAGGATTTGTTCAAAGTTTCCCACAGAATGTCAGCACAATGGACTTCGGATGTTGACCCTCAAAATATGGGATTATTCAGGGCAATTGTGTTTCTGTGTAAGAACTCATGTAAATTGGCCTAATTATCATATCAACCCCACAAAAAACCCTCCACTTATCCTAACCAACAAGAACATGAAAGAGAAGGCATTTAGAAACTGAACAGGGAAGATGTGACAAAGATAGTGTCACAGCAGTAACAGAAGCAAGCATATAATGGCACCAAGAATATCCATCTTAAGAGTTCTTGAACAAACCTTCACAGATCGCCAATGTGAATTCGGCCAGCGAACAGGATCTAAATCACTTATACCAGTAATTGTGCCCATGTACCTGAAACAAAGCATATCAGAGAACACACTGGTTTTAGAACAGCTGCTTTTTAAAATAAATATGTTGTGAGTATTCATGTAGGAAACTGAAGGTTCATAAACACATCTCACGAATTCAAACAACCCCCCCCAGGTTTCCAAAAAAAAAAAAAAAAGATGAGACCTATTCCTTTTCTCACTTTCATAATAAATTATACATCCTCAGTCTTGTCCAGTAAATTTAAAACATAACACCATGCATACAGCTCAAGGGAAGCTAAAGCACAAAAGAAGCTTCATCCATTGAGCAACATTGAAATCATCATTCATGTGAAGACATGTCAGCAGAAACAGCAACAAATTTTCAACATTAATGTAATGTTTGCTTCCACAGGATGACAGATGACACAAAGGGCACGTGACAAAAACAACATAATTCACTAGCAAATCTAAAAATAGCAAGTCCCATTTGTTCCATACAATAGTAAAATTTCAGCTGTCCCAGATAATTTGAAATCCAGGAACCCCAATGCTGAGTGCATGACTACACCCAAAACCACTCGCTTACCTCCCCTACTTTTAGTCTCTTAGGAAACAAACATGAGGAGGTAAACTATATATCATGTGCCATATTTAAAGCTAATAAGAAATCACTATGAAAACCCTGACTAAAACAGATGCCATCTCCCAATTCATACACTCAGTTCAGAGTCCATGGTCCACCAAAGGGGATTATCAATAGCTAGTTTATGATGTTACCTACCTGCGAACACTTGATTCTTCTGTTTCAAAGAGCATCCGGAAGCGCATGCCAACAGAAACTCTTGTATGATATACAGCCTTGGCATACTTTGCCAAAGGTATAACAAATTCTGATGGACTAGCCCTGCAATAATAATAAAAAAAAAAAAAAAAAAATGAAACATGTTCTTACTTTCCATTGCCATAAATGTAGAAACCATATTCATTACCTAGGATTATAAAATATAGTGAAGCGACTATTTGTTGCAGCCGCATGGGCTGCAGCAGCAAGGAGACCTATGTGCATGCTGTCACTTGATAAAACAGAGGATGGCATTACAGTCTGTGGACGACTAGCGCGTCGAATTCCTAAAAGCAACTGATTATTTTCATTCCTGAAAAAGATAAAAATATCATTACCAACTTGCTGACTAAAGTATACAATTCAAATAAATTTCAGATTACGAAAGCATGGAAGCTGCTTTTCCTCTCAATGCACTAACAACTTGACCAAAATCAACATTGTTGATCCTAAATCCTATGTTCAATCTTAAGGAAACAGTGAAAATATCACATTTAGAATGGAGTTTAACTTATACACCAAAAAAATACTTGTCCCACCTTTTTTTAGTAGCACATTTACTAGTCACTTATCCATTCAGCAGATGTGTGCCTATGGGGTCAGGAAGGAGGAAGAATGCTTTTGGGACAACTTCAAACTTCAATTGTTAATCCACAAGCAGATTCAGTAGTTCTATGTACAAGCCTAACAACTTACAAACTTTTCAACCTCCCTTGTATACCTACCCCTGGCTACCTTAGTGAGCCAACAAAAGAGGAAAAGATAACAAGATAAGAAATGAAAAAAAAAACTAAGAGAAAGGATAATTACTATTTTTGGAACATGCTAAGGCATTCTAGGAACCATGATAAACATGAAACAAGCAAAATATACAAACAGAATCATTGATGTGGAAAAATGAGCATTAAAATGCATGCATGTACATGACCAACAGAATGCGAATTACTGTGCCTACCAAATAAAAATTACAGAGTCACCAGCAACAAGCCTCTTCGCGCTTACAAACACACTCCATCCAGTTGTAAGAAGATGCCTTTTCGGCTGCCCTGCATATTATAGATAAAATATTGCAGCTTATTACTGGAGATTGTTAATTTTCACCTCATCTTTTAGCTCATGCTTATAAAGAGGGTTGAATATACACACTTAAAAGAGATAATTCAAAAAAAACAGAAAACAGAAATATACACGAACAGAGCCAGATGAAAAGTGGGGACATCTGCTAAGAGAGCAAAGAATTTGACAGTTGAAAGTGTTTATATAAGATTGGAACTGGTTCAGGTATGACAGGAGAAATTTAATGAAGCAGAAAGAAGGTAAAAATTAGTAACATCACACCTTGTTAAAATAGAGGCTGCAAGATATGGCTCTCCATTTGTATTCTTGATTTTGACATGGATAATTATGGTCTTCAGCAATTAAACAATATCTTTAGTTCAACTAGGTTATGCTCCACTGAATTCTTTTCCTTTTCTCCCTTGATTCCATTTTGCAAACAAGGAAAGAAAAAATTGAATTTTTTCCCCCTCCTCTCCCTTTATTCCATTTCACCTGTCTTGAGCAAGATGTGGCAACCCCACATACAAACTAAAATTCTTGTTTCTTGCCACTAACTAGAGGTAGGATGCATGTAGATGAATAGGCTTGAGTTAGGCCCAAGCCCATATTTTAACATGGTATTAGAGCCATAAAAAGCCCGTATTTGTTTGCCCGTGTTAGGCCTGTGTTTGTTTGCCCATGTTGGGCCTGTGTTTGTTTGCCGATGTTGGGCCCCCATGTTGAATTTCACGCTCCAGAGGGAGAGGCCCTGGGCGTGAGGGGGAGTGTTGAGAATCCCACATCAGGTTTGTGTAAGGGCCTATTGTAGTATATAGGGCCTTGAGCAATCCTCCCCCCTTGAGTTAGCTTTTGGGGTTGAGTTAGGCCCAAGCCCATATTTCAACATTTTGGTATTAAAAAAACGTTGCCTGCCTAATAGTAAAGATTGCATCATTTAAATTTTCTCGAGGATATGATGGGCAGACTTCTTTCTTAAAAACAAGAATTTTTTTTACCAAACTCTTACTTCTTTTTCTGTTATAGAAAGTCATGAATTTGGAGAAGATAATGACAGAGAAAATTTCTTTCTCATATAGTCACATTGTGACAGGTATACTGCCACTGGAAGAATCTTGCACAATCTATTAGAATGAGAACTCACCGCGGAAAATATGCCTAAACTTCCATTCATTGCCATGAAGATCCTTTGCAATCAATTCTTGGGCTGGAGGTTGCTGAGAATAATCCTAAAATGGCCAAGAGAAAATAACTATGATATACAACTAAAAAAATGTATAAAATAAACCAGGATCAGTAGTTTAAGTACAACTTACAAGAGGAGGAAAAACTTTTTCAGCTGCTCGACGAGGGACAGAAAATCCTCCATGAGTACTTGTATCGCTTGCAGTTAACGTCTTACAGAAATAATTAGTTGGCTGTTTGCTTGGTGTACCAAGTTCGGCAGGGAGTAGGCAAACATCCTTTTGCTCTTGCTACAAGAAAATTTGGCCAAACACAGGGAATAAAGATGGAGCTACACAAATCAGCAGATACAAGAAACGCAAACTTGGGTTGATAGTAAAAGCTTACTGGACTAAGTGGTTGCAAGGTCATTTGTGCATAAACTTCATCTGTCTCAACATCTGCCTGAAATTTCAAAAACAATGGCATTCAAGAGTCACATAAATATACTGGGATAAAAATCATTAAAATATTAATAAAAACATGTGAACTTACATGCATAGTCACGTTATGAAGCTGACATATAAGTTGTGGTGGCAAGCCAGGATAGTTAGGTATATGAGCATCTACCTCCTTATTGGTTGAGGCAGCAACCTGCACAAGAAAGAAGTACTTAAGGAGACAGACAGGAAAACACCAGCTTCGCGAAATTATCTTTGAAGAAACTTTTAGCAGAAAACTCTTCAAATTTATTACACTACTAGCACTTTTTTTCCATATAACCTGGAAGTGTACCTCAGACTTCCAGCAGTGAATCATTTTTTCTGTTGTCTGACAAAGCATAAACTACTTAACTAGATCAAGCTTTCTATGGTTTTTCAATTTCAAATGTACACCTAGAATTCAATTTCTATTTCTATGGCTTTCCTAAGCAGTAATACATGGACTGCTTGTGATACCAAGAGCAGCATATATTAGAAGACCAAAAACTCCATATTTCCCATAGTTAATTAGCACTTGAAATGAATGCCCACACATTTCCATAAGAGATAGTTGACTTGCTAGACCAAAACAGACAACTTCAAGCACTCTCACAAACCCCAAGCACACAATCTTAAATTAACCTTATTGCTACTGCTACCAATTAAAAAGTCGGATGTGAAAAATTAGGAGGATACCTATGTACAAGAAAGCGAGAGGTGTTAGTATAGGTATCACACAAAGCAATAAGATGCATAATAAACAACATTTAAAACAAACAAAACCACAAGAAATCACACTGCTTCCCAAGAAAGTTTAGCAGCAAAAATGCATGTAGTTTATTTATTTTGTTTAAAAGTGAGGCCCTGCATAGTTTTGTTCCAAGAATCAAGACAGAAATTTTTTTGCAACATTAAGGATTTAATAGCTATTTTATTACAAAGGGAAGTCCATTTAAAAGGAAATTATCACATTAAACACAAGAAATGGACAGAGCAAGCTACTGATAATCAACAGGGATAATTTCTACTCTGAACTTAGACCAGTTTCGAATTCATGGGCACATAAATTTTACCAGAACTAAACTCAATATGACAACACGAAAACACCAAAATTTTACATTTCCTACAAAAAGCAAGGATGTTTTATTCTATTGAATGTTCCAAGATTGAAACAATAGGGTGGTTTACAGCATCGATCTCTGAAATTACAATACTCTTGCTAACCTGCTCACTATGCCCTTGAGGAAAATACACAACTCTGCTCCCTACTGCAGGAAGGGACACCAATGGACCGGCACAAGCATGCCACAGCTCCGAGTTCAAGCATTTTTTGCCCCCTACCGCACATTAAATTACCAATCCCAACATCAGAAGAAGAAATTCAAGACCATCAGAAAACTTGACTGGTGAAGTATAAGCATGACCTAACAAGATAAACAAACAAAGAACTAATCACGCACCTTCCTCCGGCTGAGTAGGAAAACCGGTGGTAGATAACCTCATTTTTGTGAATCAATTAACCTTTTCCCAGAAAACCCTTGCACTAACTTAATCAAGCACAAAAATAAAACCTAGAAAGAAAAAGAAAACCCCAGAAAGAACTGGAAGCTACTTGTAACTGCTAATTAATCCAGCTGAAGCATTTATCCCCACCCCCCAACCCCACGAGAAAAGGCAAAACCCAGAAGTCGAAGAAAGACATAGTAATAGCAAAAGTAGTATTCTTTTTTTTCCTCATCCAAACCCACTTCCACAACCAAAGACTTCCATTTTCAGCTCCCCAAAGCTCATACTTGCTCCCAGATCTTCAACATACCCAAAAAACAATCACACCAAGAAAAGCCCAAAAATCCTTTTGTTTACTACTTTACTAAGCTAGTTATAGCAATTTGAGTTACAAATGAAGCAGATCTCAAGTTTTTCTTGAAGTACTAGAGCAGTTTGAAACCCAAGATACATAAACAGGAAAGAAAAATGAAAATAGAAGTAAGCCCCGAGCAGGAAAGGGAAAAATATACAGGAATGAGTAGTAGCTTTTTCAGCTCTCTCTCTCATAATAGATCTCCAGCTTCCTTCCTTTTTCCGCCTTTTAAAATTTATTATTATACATTTCTACTATTTCATATTATTTCTAATTTGTTTTCTTGCTTCTTTGATAATCTGATTACTGTCACAGAGAGGTCACACAGAGACAGGGAGAGATGAGGGCAAACTGTATGTATATTTGAAGATGAGTGTGGGGGCTTCGAAGCAATAAATTAAAGGAAGCCTAAGAGTCAGATTGCTTTATAGACACTGCACTATCAGTATTATTCTACTTGACCCCTCATCCGTCATCAAAAATATTAGTAGTAGTAGTAGTTTTTATTTGGCTAAAAATAGATAATGTCTGTTCAGTTTAATTTATGAGTATTTCCTAGTAATAATTGAATAATTATTTTAGAAAATAATTATATTTCTTTTCTTATTGTAGTTAACTTTAATAGTTTGATATTATAAAAACAAAAAAACCATTATAATTAGGTTTGAATCACATTTTAATTTCTAATATATGACAAAATTCCTTAACTTTTTATCAATATATTAAATATCAAATCTTTAAAATATGGTCCCTCCAGAGACACTTGAACGGGTAGAGTGATAAATACACAGATATAGGTATCTAGTTTGAATACCTCCAACACCGCCTTTTTTTTTTACACAAAGATGGTAAGATTGATTTCAAATTAGTTCTATAAAAACTATAACAATAATAGCATTGAATGAGTACCCAAAGTTAGGGCTTTTGTCAATTGAGGTCCACGGGAAACAAATTTATCAGAAATGCAATTCTTTCATGACATTAATATAGATTTTCAAAAAAAAAAAAAAATGTAAATTTTTTTTCAATGAGTATAAAATTCAAGTAACAATCCACACATTTCCAAAATCCAAGTTTTACATTTGAAATAAAAATTAATAAAAATGATGATCCTACTTTTAAAATATTTATATTCAAGAGTTAGATTTTCATCAAACATGCCGAAAGGTATCAAAATGATTTCCAATATAATAAATAATCAATAATTTATTGTTAAACAATTGATATGATTTATTCATTTAATTAAAATCAACATAAATGATTAATCATTTATATTCATATAAGTTAATCAATATATAAATGAATATTTGTAATTAATTATGTACAATTTAAAAATAAAAAACGGTGGATTGATGCTCAGTTAACCTGGTGTTTTTAATTTTTTTCCCCAATGTTCTACCATGATGGATCTGCTTGATTGATGAAATTCATGACAGATGCCAAGATTCTTCTGTCTTAATAGTATAAGCTCCAATATTTCTTTTGCATATCATTTATATGACAGTCTAACAGTCAAAATCAAGGTTAATTTGGGCAAACCACATTTTCAAAATCAAGCATTTTTCTGGGGTACATTCCTCAAATAACTACACTAGAAAATGTTGTCGTCTTCTGGGAGAAGTAAAGGAACAATGGCACGGCCTTTTTTGCCTCCACCCCAGCCACAGACAGAGAGCTCTCACAAATATGTAGTCATCATCATGCCTTGTGTTAATTGGTGAAACTCTTCATACTTGGACCCTGTCACTGCTGACTCCAATGTCATCTGTAAAACAACATATCAATAAGGATGGATGGATGCCACATAGTAATTCCATGTTAAACATAATCCCTGCAATAAGGAAGACCTTGGAGAGTAATTGCCAAGAGAACATTTTAGTGAATGCATTCTTTTTTAGTGAAAACATTTTTCCTGACTGCATTGTTGTTTAGTTTTGAAGTTGTTCTTAAAAAAAAAGGGCCCCCTGAATAATGATGAACCCTTTTTCAAAAACAAAATTTGAAATTCAAGATAGTTAAGAGAAAGACAGAGTGAAAAAATGCAAAGTGTCCCCAGAGTGCATCAAATACTTCTTACAAAAAAGGACTTATGGGCTATGTCATTTACTCGAAACTCAGAAGCATTCTTTTCAAGGAAGAGAGTCCAAAAGTTCACCTCTTTGAAGATTTCGCTATAAGAAGTCTCGTGAAAACCCTGCAAGAAATTAAAGGCAAGGCAAATCTTCGTATTGGAAAGAACGTCTGTGCATTTGCAAGATTACATGAGATTTGACAAGAAGATATATGGAAAGCTACATTAGGATCTCTCACGATCTTTCTCATCTTAGCTGATGTATTTTCATGTAAAATTTTTGGGCCTGCTTAGTTTTGTAAAGTTGGGATTTTAGCTTCACATTCACATGTATATCCTAACTCTTTTGGGGCATTCAATGCCCAGCTTGTAATTTACTTTGCAAGTAATGCAAGGGGTAGGGACCCTATAATATGAACTTTTTTTTTAAAAAAAAAAAAAAAGGAAAAAAAAAAAAAAACAAAGAACATATGTATCTTTCAATGTACTTGATGAACCTAGGACACCTGTAGCAGGGGAGATAAGTGAGTTGGCAACACTCATTTTCGTGATACACTAAGTGAACCTTACACTAGTCTATAGAAGCAGTTAAGGAAAAACCTGAAATTGAAATGTCCCTTTCCTTTATTTCATTTTACCAGAGAAACTATGAAAAATTTGTGCATGTAGTAGAGTGTCTGTGTGTGTTTGTGAGAGAGAGATAGAGAGAGAGACCAATTTCTGAAATAGACTAATGGAAGCTTTATTCGATTCCCCGATTTTAGCATGGAAGACCTCAATGCTGAGATTTTGCACTGCAAAAGCCATCATCATCAAAACTGATTCTTTTCCAAGCCCCTTGCCACGACTGCCATAGCAAGAATGGCACGTTAAATAAAAAGAAACCTAGACATTTTGGTAAGAACTAAAAATGAGTATAGGCCTGACAAAAATATACACAATTTAGCTTTTGTGTTTCTATTTGGCTCATGAAACTTTAACTAAGAAATAAAAATTAATCTTCCATCTTTATTCCATATGTTCTTTTGATTTGCCCGTAATGTATATTCAACAGGATAACCTAAGAGTAGTTCAGATAGAGAACCACCGATGAACCAAAGCCTTGGTCCTCGAAGACTAGCTTTGTTTAGAACTGGCTTGCTAAATAGAGAACTCCTCACATACAAGGAAGCATGATCTTATCGCTACCATGTAAAGGGTAATCTTGTAGTCTGTTACATTCTAGTTAAGAAAGATGCATGCTCTCTAATCATTGGCTGACTCAAGACTCATTTTACATTCTCGAGCTCTAGAAACAACCTGAATCATACTAAACTTTTGACAACACATGATTCAATGTAATACTGTAAAATGGACCGGAAAGGAAAAATGTTTTTTATCTAGTGACATAATCCTCAAGAAAGTAAAATGGTGATTCAAGTGTACCTCATTAAATAAAGGTAAAGTTTGCAGAAAGAGTAAGAGGACCAATAAGTCTTTGGCATCTTGCCATAGAACTCAGAAAAGAAAAATAAACATGAAGTTATAAATTAATATTAAAAACTTTCAGATATGTGAAGCATGGAGGAAACAGAGCTGAACCAAATGAGAAAACAGAAACTAAGAAGAAAGCAGAAGACTTTGATAAGGGTGGCAAATAAAGCATGATACCTCTTTGGTTCAGCTATCATTATTTCAATTTCTGCTGTTTTCATGTCCTCCAAGTCATTCATGTAAATATTCACATCACCAACCATGGCTGAAACATAGCATTTCCAAAAGTTACAAGGACAGGCTGGAGCACTGACATTTCTTCATTTAAATAACTTTCAACAAAAGAAATAGTCAGTGATGAATTGAGTAGCATGGCAGATCAAAGCATCCTTATTTTAATAGAATGTAAAAAGTTCATTCTTATCCATTGCAAAAGAAAGGGAAAAAAAAAAGCAAAGGTTTTCTAAGAAAAAAGCAAGCAGCAGCATAAATGACATAATGTTGGAAGCGTCCTATCAACTACTAATAAACACTAAGAAGTTTCTGAACAAAGTAAAGAGCGTTCTTCTCTCCCT